>PVLC010034463.1:0-16888 GCA_004027655.1 Graphiurus murinus
GGTACTGGAGACGGAACCCAGGGGCATTTTACCTCCGAGCTACACCCCCAGCCCTATTTTTTATTCTTTATTTTGAAACAGAGTCTCACTAAGTTGCGGAGGGCCTCACTAGGTAGCTGAGGCTGGCCGCGAACCCGGATCCTCCAGTCTCAGCCTCCCAAATGCTGGGATTACAAGCGTGCGCCACCACGCCCGGCTTAAAAGTTACCTTCTTAAGAGTAAGGTCAGCCAGGTGTGGTGGTGCACCCTTGTAATCTCAGCATTTGGGAGGCTGAGATCGGAGGATCCAGGTTCGCGATCAGCCTCAGCTACCTAGTGAGGCCCTCCACAACTGAGTGAGACCCTGTTTCAAAATAAAGAATAAAAAATAGGGCTGGGGGTATAGCCTAGAGGTAGAATGCCCCTGAGTTCAATCCCCAGTACCGCAAAAAAAAAAAAAAAAGAGTAAGGCCCTTGCATGGTGTTCTGTACCACTGGGGACCTAAGCCCCTAGAACTTCAATGCCCAAAGCAAGCATATGTCTGCACCCTATAAATATCTGCCGAGTGAAGGACTCAGGGCTGTGCTTCCCTTCTGGGATACTGGCACTCTGCTGCATAGGAAGAAAACATCTTCTCGATAAACTGGAGATAACAAAGGATTTCAGCAGCAGAAACATTTTTCACATTAAATAAACGGATGCCAAATGAGGAGCATCTGGGAGCCATTTGTTGCGAAGTGCCAGTTTTAACAAAGGGCTGGCGAGGTCACCGTTGCAGCTGATCCACGGTCCAACCTCGCCACAGATGCCTGGCGAAATATTATACTCACAGCCAAATTATGTTTGCACATCACTCTACTGGAACCATGCACAGTGTCCTGGTAGTTATGTGTAAATGTACTTTTAGAAGAAAAGTAATATTTATTGTAGGTTTATATAGTTTTTAATGTCAGAGGGATCACAATCCAATCCTCCAAACAGTGATTTATTGTTGTTGTTGTTGTTGATGATGATGATGATGATGATGTTTTTGAAATGGAGTCTCGCTATGTTGCTGAGGCTGCTCTCAAATTCCTGGGCTCAAGCAATCCTCCTGCCTCACCCTCCTTAGAAGTTGGGACTGTAGCCAGGCGTGGTGGCTCATGCTTGTAATCCCAGCATTCGGGAGGCTGAGACCGGAGGACCCTGGTTCGCGGCCAGCCTCAGTTACCTAGTGAGGCCCTCTGCAACTTAGTGAGACCCTGTTTCAAAATAAAGAATAAAAAATAGGGCTGAGGGTGTAGCTCGGAGGTAGAATGCCCCTGAATTCAATCCCCAGTACCCCCCCCCAAAAAAAGAAGTTGGGACTGTAGGTGTATACCACCATGCCCAGCTTGAAGGGTGAAACTTTCCTTTTTTCTTTTTTTTCCTTTTTTGTGGTACTGAGACTTGAACCCAGGGGCATTCTGCCTTCGAGCTACACCCCCAGCCCTATTTTTTATTCTTGATTTTGAAACAGGGTCTCACTAAGTTGCATAGGGCCTCACTAAGTAGCTGAGGCTGGCTGGGAACCTGCGATCCTCCTGTCTCAGCCTCCCAAGTACTGAGATTACAAGCGTGCATCACCACGTCCAGCTGAGTGAAGCATTTTGATATACAGACTTTCAGTCTGTATTCTGAGAAAGTCTTAAAAATGAGTTTGTACCATATAAAATATTTTGGAGTCGAATTTTTCCTTTAGTAATATGTTATAGGTAGAAGTATTCTTTTTTAATATTATTCTACAAAATGTTTATTCATACACTATCATCTAAATAATTTTAAATTATATAAAAATATAAGAGCCAGGCATGTAATCCCCACACCTGTAATCCCTATACTTGGGAGGCTGAAACAAGAGGATTATGAATTTGAGGATAGTCTCAGCAATTTAGTGAGGCCCTCAGCAACTTAGCAAGACTCTGTTTCAAAATAAAATAATGTTTATGTATATATAAATAAAAAATGTGTATATTTCTTCCTGTAGCAAAAAAAATAAAATTGCACCAAAGTGTACAAAAGAGACGGGCATGGTGGTGCATGCCTGTAATCCCAGGATTTGGGAGGCTGAGACAGGGGGATTGCAGGTTCAAGGACAGCCTCAGCAAAGTAGGGAGACTTTCAGCAACCTAGTGAGATACTGTCTCAAATTAAATTAAATTAAGGGCTGGAATGTAGCTTGGAGATGGAATGACCCTGGGGTGCAATTCCCAATACCATGAGAAAAAAAAAGTGTAGGAAAGAAAAAAATTCATGTCATACCTGTTGCTGAAGGTGTTTTGTTTTTGTTTGTCTAGGCATAAATACACACATATACTCACATACATGAATGGAATCACACTCTATTATTGTTCAATAACTTATTACTTAATATAATAATGGATCTTAGGTGTCTTCCTATGGCTACATGGTGTTCTGTAATGTATACTTACACTAGAACTATGCAATAACGTTTTAACTCATCTCTCTTTGATGGACATTTTTGCATTCCTTAATTTTTGATATTACACACAATGATAAATGTTTGTACTTTCTTGATTGCTCTCTTTCTCTCTCACTCTGCCTACATACACATATATTTGGCAATATCTAACAAAATTTCAGATGCATATCTCCTTTGACTTATTAATTCTGTATACTTTGCAAATCCATAAATTTTTAAGTATGGAGTTAATAAGTCAATAAAATACATAATTGATTGTGTATTTTAAATTTTGTTAAATGCTGCCAAATCGCCCTTCAAAATTTGTGCCAACTTGTACTTTCAGCGAGAGTGAATATGCCTGGATCTCTGCTCTTGCTGACTCTGGACGGTGTGGTGGGGGAGGGGCTGGGTGGGATCCGTAGGGGACACATTAAGCGCAGTGTGCGTGCATGTTTGTATAACACTGAGCCTCACTATGACGCATAATTACAATGCACCAATAAGAGTATATTTAAATTTTTTTAAATATTCGTTCATCTAAAAGGTGAAAGTTAAATACCATTTGTTTGTTTGCTTGCTTGCTACTGGGGATTAAAACTAGGGGCATTCTACCTCTGAGTCACACTCCCATCCCTATTTTTATTTTTTATTTATTTATTTATTTATTTATTTTGTGTGGTACTGGGGGTTGAACTCAGAGGCATTCTACCTCTGAGCTACACCCCCAACTCCAATTTTTTATTCTTTATTTTGAAACAGGGTCTAAATAAGTTGCAGAGGGCCTCACTAAATAGCTGAGGCTGGCAGAGAACTCAGATCCTCCTGTCTGAGCCTCCCAAGTACTGAGATTACAAATATGCACCACCACTTCCGGCCGTATTTTATTTTTATTTTTATTTATTCATTCATTCATTCATTCATTTTGCAGTACTGGGCATTCTACCTCTGAGCTAAACCCCCAGTCCTATTTTTTATTCTTTATTTTGAAACAGGGTCTCACTAAATTGTGGAGGGCTTCACTAAGTAGCTGAGGCTGGCTGCAAACCCTGGTCCTCCGGTCTCAGCCTTCCAAGTACTGGGATTACAAGTGTGCACCACCGTGCCTGGCTTATTTTTTATTTTTTGAAACAGGGTCTTACTAAGTTGCTGAGACTGGCCTCAAACTTTTGTTCCTCATGTCTCAGCCTCCCAAGTACTAGGATTACAGGTGTGCACTACCATGCCTGGTTTACCTTTTTTGTGTATGTGATACTGGGAGTTGAACCCAGGAGCATTCTCCTTCCAAGCTACATTCCCTATCCTATTTTATTCTTTATTTTGAAACAGGGTCTCACTAAGTTGGAAAGGGCCTTACTAAATTGCTGAGGCTGGCCACGAACCTGCAATCCTCCTGTCTCAGCCTCCCAAGTACTGGGATTATAAGCATGTGCCACCACACCCAGCTAGCTTTGTTGTTTTAATTCAATCTCCCTAGTTGTTAGTGAGCTTGATGGTGTGTATGTGAATGTGTGTGTGCATATGTGTGCGTGTGTGTTGCTCATTTCTTTTGTTTCTGTTTTGTTCTGTTTTTTTGTTTGTTTGTTTGTTTTGTCTTGCTTTGTTTTGCGGTACTTGTGGTACTGGGGATTGAGCCCAGGGGCATTCTACCTCCAAGCTATACCCCCACTCCTATTTTTTATTCTTTATTTTGAAACAGGGTCTCACTAAGGTGCGGAGAGCCTCACTAAGCAGCTGAGGCTGGCTGCCAACCCAGACCCTCCAGTCTCAGCCTCCCAAGTACTGGGATTATAAGCGTGCACCACCACACCCGGCTCCTTTTGGATTTTTTTCTGAGAACTGTTTTTTCATGTTCTTCAAGCAGTTTTCCATTTGTTTTTGTTTTTGTTTTTTCTTATTGATGGCTAATCTCTTTGTTGGACTAAGAAATATACATTATAAAAGTACTAAGTTTATGTGACATGTCTTGTTATTGATTATATAAGTTATTTCCAATTTCCTTTCTTTTGGGGGAGGTAGGGTAACTGGGGATTGAATTCAGAGGCATTTTACCTCTGAGCTACACCTCCAAACCTTTTATTCTTATTTTGATACAAGGTCTCACTAGGTTGATGAGACTCTCACTACTTGCTGAGGTTGTGCTTGAACCTGTGATCCTCCTGTCTCAACTTCCCAAGTGTTGGGATTACAGGCGTGCGCCACCACGCCTGGCTCTATTTCCAATTTTCTAAAAATGAAAATTGGGGGTTCTCAAGCTGGTTGTATGGCAGAGTCACCTGACAGGTTGCTGTTATTTAAATACAAATGCATGCCCCCAAGAGACCCTGATGTGACTAGTTGAAGGCAGAGAGGGAGACATCAGTATACTGCAGGATTTCTCAGACTCAGCACTACTGACATTTTGGACCAAATAAATCTTGGTTGTAGGGAGCAATCCTGGGCATTGTAGGATGTTTAGCAGAATTCCTGGCCTCTGCCCACTAGGAGGCAATTACACACCCCTTCCCAGAAATGCCTCCAGACCTTGCCAAGTGTTCCCTGAGAGCCTTTAGGAGTGTGTGTGTGTGTGTGTGTGTGTGTGTGTGTGTGTGTGTGTGTGGTACTAGGGATTGAACCGAGGGCATTCTACCTCTGAGCTACACCCCAGCCCTATTTAATTTAATTTAATTTATTTATTTATTTATTTATTTATTTATTTATTTATTGCAGTACTGGGGATTGAACTCAGGGGCATTCTACCTCTGAGCTATACCCCCAGCCCTATTTTTTATTCTTTATTTTGAAACAGGGTCTCACTAACTTGCGGAGTGCTTCACTAGGTAGCTGAGGCTGGCCTCGAACCCAAATCCTCCGGTCTCAGCCTCCCAAATGTTGGGATTACAAGCGTGCGCCGCCACACCCGGCTCTATTTAATTTTTTTATTTTGGAACAAGGTCTCACTAGATTGCTGAGGGTCTCATTAAGTTGCTATGGCTGGCCTTGGACCTGTGATCCTCCTGTCTGAGCCTCCCAAGTACTGGGATTGCAGCATGCATCACACATCACCACGCATGGCTTGAGCTGGGGATTTAACTCAGGGACCAGATGCATGCTCGGCATGCACTCTACCACTGAGCTCCATCTCAGTCTTGCTGTATGTACTGGTTTGAGGGTTTTGGGTTTTGTTGTTGTTTCTGTGTGTGGTACTGGACATTGAACCCAGGGGCATTCTATCTCCAAGTTACACCTCTAGCCCTGTTGTGTGTGTGTGTGTGTGTGTGTGTGTGTGTGTGTGTGTGTGGTTTTTTGGTGGGTTTTGTTTTTGTTTTTTGTTTTTTTTTTCCGGTACTGGGAATTGAACCCAGAAGCATTCTATCTTCAAGCTATACTCCAGCCCTATTTTATTCTTTATTTTGAAACAAGATCTCACTAAGTTGTGGAGGGCCTCACAAATTGCTGATGCTGGCTGCGAACCTGCAATCCTCCTGTCTCAGCCTCCCAAGTACTGGGATTACAGGCGTGAGCCACCATGCCTGACTAGTATATGGTTTTTAACTCCCAAGTGAACCTAATGTTGAGAGCCACTGCGCAGATAACGCCGCAGTGAGCTCTTGTAAGCACCCATCATGCACGCCTTCCTGACTGTTTCCCTGGGGTAAACTCCGCAGGCACACGTCCCTCGAGGCTTTTGACGGCTCCGTCAAGTGTCCTTCAGAAGTGACTCCCAGCTCCGCCATCACCGGGGTTGAGAGTCTCCACTTCCCCTCACCTTTACCAGTTTTGAATGTCATCATCCTCATCCACTTAAACCGATCTGATAGGTGAGAAATGATATCACATTTAAAGGCTGACATCTTGGAGGCCACATTAAAGAGAAAACCTAATGCAGACTGTAGCAAAGATGACAGGTCAATCTTCTGTGTGGTGTTAGCTGGTTAATTCCCCCACTTACAAGAGCTTGGCAGATTCAGTGAACTCTCTGTGCTGTCTTAGCACTGGGAGTGTGCTGGTAAATGTTTAACAACTGGTTCTCTGAGGTTGAAAAGCAACAAAAACCAACAGCCAGGGGCTGGGGGTCTAGTTCAGTGGTAGAGCACTTGCTGAGCATGCATGAGGCTCTGGGTTCAATCCCCACTACGCCAATAAGGAAGAAAGAAGGAACCGGGTACAGTGGCATATGCCAGTAGTCCTAGTACTTGGGAGGCGAAGACAGGAAGATGGCAGTTTCAAGACCAGCCTCAGCAACTTAATGAGATCCTGTTTCCAAATAAAAAATAAAATAAAAAAATAAATAAATAAAATAAAATAGAGGTGTAACTCAGAGGTTAAATGCCCATGGGGTCAATTTTCAATCCCTAGTACCAAAAAAAAAAAAAAAAAGAAAGAAAGAAAAGACAAAAAAGGAAGAAAGGGAAAGGAAAGAAGGAAGGGGAAGGAAAGAAGGAAGAAAAAAAAGAAACCAACAACTGGATTTATAATATTTGCCGATTTCTCTGGTGTAGATATACCCATTGCAGCCGGTTTCAAGTTACCCATGTGATGTCACTGCTCTTGGCCATCAGGAGAGATGTGCACAACTGGCTCTTGCTGGCCAGGAACATCTGGCTCCAGCCCACCATGCCCTAGTGTAAGTGTTGAAACAACTACTTAATTCAGGTCCACGTCCTATTTTTCTTTTCCTTTTTATTTTATTTATTTATTTATTTTTGCGGTACTGGGGATTGAACTCGGGGGCATTCTACCTCCAAGCTATACCCCAAGTCCTATTTTTTTTATTCTTTATTTTGAAACAGGGTCTCACTAATTTGCGGAGAGCCTCACTAAGTAGCTGAGGCTGGCCTCGAACCCGGATCCTCTGGTCTCAGCCTCCCAAACGCTGGAATTACAAGCGTGCGCCACCACGCCTGGTTTTATTTTATTTTTAATAGTACTGGGGATTTAACCTAGGGGTATTTTATCACTGAGCTACATTCCCCAGTCCTCCCCCCCCCTTTTGTGGTGCTGGGGATTTGAACCCAGGGGGGGCATTCATTGTACCTCTTAGCTTCACCCTCAGCCCCTTTTATTTTTGTTTTGAAACAGAATCTTACTAGGTTACTCAGAGTCTCTCTAAGTTGCTGAGGCTGGTCTCAAACCTGCAATCCTCCTGTCTCAGCCTCCCAAGTGCTGGGATTACAAGTGTGTGCCATCGTGCCCGGCTTATTTTTTATTCTGAGCAGGTTATACTAAGTTGACCAGGCTTGCCTCAAAATTGCAATCCTCCTGTCTCAGCCTCCCAAGTCGCTGGGATTACAGGCGTGTGCCACCATGCTGGCTCAAGGTCTCCTTCTTTCCTTTCTCTTGAAGTACTGGGGGTGGACCCCAGGACCTCGTGCATGCAGGGCAAGTGCTCTACCACTGAGCTAGATTCCCTGACTATCCAGGTCCTGTTTCTGATGGAAAGAATTTGACCTATTCCTAGTAAATTGTTGGGTCCATGTTAGCAAATTGGGCAACAAGCAATCAAGTAATGAATTTGGCCTATGAGTTCAGCGCATATAAATGAAAAGTTTGAAGGAGAACAAGGATGACAGATAAAGGCAAGGGTCTATGTCATGCAAAATATTTATCCTAAACGCCCAGATGCCTGGCTCACGTTCAGCTCTCCATTTCATGTTGTATAACCTGACTTTGAGACTATCCTTGACTATGACATTTGCAAGATGCACAGCCTTGAGCAGCTCCCTGAAATTTCTGCGCCTTATTTTTCTCTCGGGAGCTGGGCGGGGAAAGAGGTATACTATTTCACAAGGGGACTGTGCAAAGCAGTGCATGGATATCAGGTACTGCAGAAAGGCTCAGAGCCATCTGCATCGCTGATTAACAGGAAGCCGCTGAATGTTAAGTCGCAGGCTCCCGCTCTGCGCATGCTCGAGACAATCTCAAGCCCTTAATAATCACCCAGCCTCGTGCAGAACAGAAACGCTAGACTCGACTTGCTATGCGGCTTCCCACTGACAACCGTCAAAAGGAGAATGAGTTTTCCTCCTTCCTGACACAAAAAAGCAACGTAGAAGGTCGAATTCCAGGGAGAAAATTACCCATTAACTAGAGTAAACCTTCAATTCCATTGCTCGGGGGCTGTTTAACCAGTTAAAGAATTTCCTAAACCAGTAGCTGTCAATCCTGATTTCCAACCGGAATCACCTAGGGAGGTGTTTAAAAATACGGTATGCCTGGGACCATCTGGTTTAAGTGGGGTGGGCTGGGATCTGGTAATCTGTGTTTTAAAAACTCTCCAGGTAATTCTAATGTGCAGCGAAGCCTGAAAACTACTAACCTAAACCAATGGTTCCTGAACTTGAATGAGCAGCAGAATCAGTTGGGGGCCTTATCAAGCATGCAGAACCCTGGATCCCACGCAGGGAATTTGGGATGGGGACCCTGGAATCTGAATTTTAAATTAGTGCTCTAGGGAATTCTGATGCCTTCTTCCTCGTTTTGTTTGTTTGTTTGTTCTTTTATTATTGATTTATTTATTTTTGTGGTACTGGAGATTGAACCCAGGGGCATTCTACCTCTGAGCTACACCCCTATCCCTATTTTATTTTCTGTTCTGAAACAGGGTCTCACTAAGTTGCTGTGGACCTCGCTAAATTTCTGAGGCTGACCTCAGACCTATGATCATTCTCTCAGCCTCCCAAGTGCAGGGATTACAGGCATGCACTACCACCAGGCCCAGCTCCCTCGGTTATTTTAAGATCTTTTTTTAATCTACCGGGATATATTTTGCAACAGCAGTAGAAAACAAATGGAAAAAGAATTGAATTTGTTTTGTTTTCTGGGCCCTGGAAATCAAACCCAGAGACTTGCACATACTAGGCAAGTTCTCTACCACTGAGCTACATCCCCAGTCCTACATTACTATCCATTTGCTTTGCAGACAGCCCAAACCCACTGGGGAAGCTGAGGAAAGCTAACTGATTATAAAAGTTTGGAATGAGCAGCAAATTGTACTTGCACTCTCAACTTAGCAGGACATACACGCAGATGTCCACACGTGTTCACGTGCACATACATCCACACACGTGGCTACCAGTCAGCCAGCATGTCTCTGCTGACTGCGAGCATGTGGACATAAGTTAATAAATAGCTGCTCCTCCCAAGACTTAATCTCTCCCCATCCACCTATTGCTCTGGCTACTCAGTTCCTCCAGGGGGATTTTTTTCCACAAACCAGGCACAAAAGGGTCTCAATCATTTTTGTGCATGTGTGAGGTATTGGGAATTGAGCCCAGGGGCATTGTACCTCCAAGCTATATCCCCAGCCCTTTTTATTTTTTGTTTTGAAGCAGAGTCTCACTTGATTGCTGAGAGTCTCACTACATTGCAGACTGTCCTTGAACCTGTGATCCTCGTGCCTCAGCCTCCCCAGTACTGGGATTACAGATGTGTGGCATCATGGCTGGCTGAGGGTCTCAATCTTCTAAGTTCTGACTGGTCTGGTCAACGTACCATACTGTTGTTGAATATTTGAATATAATTTGAATGCATTTGAGTAAAATTTGAATATCCCATCCACCTCTGCCTATAATAAAAATATGATGCTGGAAGTTTGTACACAGTGGTCTGGAAATACAGAAAAGGGAGTGATTAGCTCCACCTGGAGGGGTCAAAGAAGGACTTGAAAAATAAGTGGGCTTTGAATGGAACCCCAAAAGATGAGGTCCTCATCGTGTAGGGAAGAGAAAGGCATTGCAGCCATGGAGAACGCGCAAAGGTGGAGAGGTGTGAACAGTGGGGGGGAGTGGTGGGCGGCGTGACGTCACTAGAGTGTGGGACAAGAGAGAGGTTTTGAAGGTAGATTGGAGCCAGGTCAGGAAAAAAATGGGATGCCACGTTATATTTAGCTGATACTGCAGCGTTTCTCAAAGCATGGTCCAAGAACTGCCCCCACAAAGACCTGCCCACAAGAACTACCTCGCTGCTGATTTTCAGAGCACACGCTAGGTCTCTGTCAAGGAGTAAGTGACCCCGGGGCTCGTTTCTGAGGGGGACCCAGAAACCTGTGCTTTTGGCAAACTCCTCAGTTTGAGACTCACTGCTGGACGATGGGGAATGGTCCAAGGATGGGATGGGATATGAAAAGACTATTATCCCCGTGAGATGACTCTGGAGAGAGGACAGGTAGGACGACTGGTGAGATAGCTGTGCGAGTCAGGCCCAAAGCAGGTGGGTGACCCTGGGAGTGTAGCGGAGGAGCGGGGCAGGACAGAGGTGGGAGGTGGCATTAGCAGGATTTGTGGATTGCAGGAGAGGAAGGAGTCATAACTGACACAAGGTCCATTCTCCATTCGTAATGGGTTGGACCGTGGTTCAGTGAGTCTACGGAAGCAAGGCAGATTCGCAGGGAAGAGCCGAGCATTCTGCTTTGGACCTGATGCGTTTGAGATGCCGCTGGGACGGCCTGTGGATGTATGATAGACGGTAGGGCTGGGGATGGAGACGTGAGTGTTGTCGGAACACGGACAAGAGATGAAGAAGTGGAAGTAGATGCCTCATTCAAGGCCAGCTTCGCCATCAGGCACAGTGGACGCCCAGGGACCACAGCATGTTTTAATTGCTTTTGAGAACAGAGGAAAATAAATAAATAAAAAACAGTGAATCACTCTGGATGATATTTGCCTGGATATTTGCGCACATACACAGTGTGTGTGTGTGTGTGTGTGTGTGTGTGTGTGTGTGTAGGCTGTCCTCCAACTTCTGATCCTCCTATCTCAGCCTCCCAAGTACTGGGATTATAGGCATGCACCACCACACCTGGCTGCTGTGTGTGTGTGTGTGTGTGTGTGTGTGTGTGTGTGTGTTATTGGGGATTGAACCCAGGGGCCTTCTACCTCTGAGATATACCCTAGCCCTGTTTTTCTATTTATATTTATTTATTTTTATTATGAAACAGGGTCTCACTAAGTTGCTGAGGGTCTCACTAGGTTACCGAGGCCGGCCTGGAACCTGCGATCCTCCTACCTCAGCTACTCCCAAGTACTTAGATTGCAGGCATATACTACAACACCTGGCTCATAAAATATAATTTTTAACATATTTTAAGGAGTTGGGGCCCATGGAGACAACAAAAGTCCCCCATGCACACAAAAGCGATAATGTGGCCCTGAGTCCACCTAAAGAGAGGAGAGTTGGGGCCCCGGTCAAGTAAATGTTGAGTTTTTCAGAGTTTTCTCACCTTTCCTGGTCATGGAGTCCCTTTGGCAATCCTATGAAGCTGAAGGACTCTTCAGAATAATAGCTTAAAGAGCCAGACGTGGTGGCGCACGCTTGTAATCCCAGCATTTGGGAGGCTGAGACCGGAGGATCTGGGTTCGCAGCCAGCCTCAGCTACCTAGTGAGGCCCTCCGCAACTTAGTGAGACTCGGTTTCAAAATAAAGAATAAAAAAAAAAAAAATAGGGCTGGGGGTACAGCTTGGAGGTAGAATGCCCCTGAGTTCAATCCCCAGTACCACACACAAAAAAAGTTTGAAATAGCCGGGCGTAGTGGCGCCCGCTTGTAATCCTAGCATTTGGGAGGCTGAGACCGGAGGATCCGGGTTCGCGGCCAACCTCAGCTACCTAGTGAGGCACTCCAGAACTTAGTGAGACCCGGTTTCAAACTAAAGAATAAAAAATAGGGCTGGGGGTGTAGCTCGGAGGTAAACTGCCCCTGAGTTCAATCCCTAGTACCGCAAAAAAAAAAAAAAAAGTTTGAAATAGTCAAGTGTGGTGGTGCATGCTTGTAATCCCAGTACTTGGGAGGCTGAGACAGGAGGCTCACAGATTTGAGGCCAGCCTCAGTGATACCCTGTTTCAAAATAAAAAATAAAATGAGCCTAAGGGTATAGCTCAGAGATAGAATGCCCCTGGGTTTAATCTCCAGTACCACAAAAATAAATAAATAAAACAGGGTTATAAAGGAACGAGCTAAACTGAAATACAGTTTTCGAAATACTTTAAAAAACCAAATTGGGATATAGTAATATGTGCATGCTTTATTAATGCACTAAATAATAAGATGTAGCAGCAAACTAAAAACTGCCATAATTTCCAAGTGCTAAGCATTAATTTTGGATGGTAGCAGCTATACACATGATATTGAAAATGTTTGTGACTTCTACAAAGTCACATGGCACCACTAACATTTCTACTTGTCTACATTCATCATGAAACAATAAATGCTGATATTCAGTTAGAACTTGGTGAAAAGAAAGAACTGATTTTTCCGCCATTCAAGTTTATGGATGTCTGAATTCAATCCAGAGCCTTGGTTCAGGGACTGGGGTTAATGACTCCTAGTCTAATCAGTGTTAAGGATGAGGTGATGGGAATAATCAGAGGAAAAGGAACAGAGCCGGGCGCAGTGGCGCACACCTGTAATCCCAGTACTTGGGAGGCTGAGACCAGAGGATCTGAGTTTGTGGCCAGCCTCAGCTGCTTAGTGAGGCCTTATGCAACTTAGTGAGACCCTGTTTCAAAAAATAAAGAATAAAAAATAGGGATGGGGGTGTAGCTGGGAGGTAAAATGCTCCTGGATTCCATCCCCAGTACCGCAAAAAATAAAAATAAAAATAAAAATCATTGCCATGGAAGGATTGGGAGAAAAAGGGGGAAAAAAGACACTTGGGTGGGTTTGGGGTAGGGAAGTGTTGAGGAAGAGGAAAGAGTGGGTGAAGGGTAATCAGGGAGAACCATCAACCACTTCCTTCCCCCTCTGCAGCCCAATGGGCTGACCAGAGAGCCTCTGAGGGGAAACTTGCTCTTTGCTGCCATCTGGTGGCTCTGATTGGAGCAGCTCCCACAGCAAAAAGTTCTACCCAACAATTATGTGGCACCTACTGTGTATTCAAGGTTCTGTGCCAGGGAATCTATAAATAATTCCTTACATCTTTATATTGATTTACCAATGATGAGGCATTTCCATATGCAATATTTGAATGATTTCTTATAGAAACCCTTCAAGGTGGCTCTGAGCTGGTAGAACTAGTCCCATTTTACAGATGTGGAAACCACAAAATAAATAATTAAGTGAAATTTAATATCAAGTATTGACCTGACATCAGGTTTCAGTAAACAGGTAGAGAATTGAAAATAATATTACCAATATTTATTTATTTATTTACAGTACTGGAGATTGAACCCAGGAGCATTCTACCTCCAAGCTACATCCCCAGCCCTATTTTTTATTCTTTTTTTTTTTTTTTTTTGGCAGTACTGGGGATGGAATTCAGGGGCATTCTACCTCTGAGCTACACCCCCAGGTCTATTTTTTATTCTTTATTTTGAAACCGAGTCTCACTAAGTTGCGGAGTGCCTCACTAGGTAGCTGAGGCTGGCCGCGAACCCATATCCTCCAGTCTCAGCCTCCCGAATGCTGGGATTACAAGCGTGCGGGATTACAAGCGTGCGCCACCACACCCAGCTTATTTTTTATTCTTTATTTTGAAACAGGGTCTCACTAAGTAGCTGAGGCTGGCCGTGAACCCGGATCCTCCAATCTCAGCTTCCCACGTACTGGGATTACAAGCGTTCGCCACCACGCCCGGCTATTACCAACATTTATATGGCACTTGTTATGTCCTAAGCATCATTCAGAGTTTTGTTTTGTTTGTCCAGTGGTGGGAATTGAAGCCAAGGCCATATGTATCCTAGGAAAGTGTTCTAGCACTGAACAGCAACCCTAGCCTTCTTACTTTTTCCTAAGTTGCCAAGACTGGCCTGGAACTCAGGATTCTCCTGTCTCAGCCTCCTAAGAACCAGGATTCCATCCACCTCACCAGGCTTCTTGGTTCTTTATGCACTATTTAAACCTCACAACAACCCCATAAGGAAATACTATCAGAGATACTATCAGAATCTTCATTTTACAGGTGAGGACACCAACATTAGTCAACATTAGTGAAGTCCAAAGTTACACCCATAGTAAGAACTGGAATCAGAATTTGAATCCAAATAGAATGAATCCCTGCTTCTTATGCCCTTATTATACTACTTCTGAAGAGAAGCCTTTGGTACCAGTAGTTGGAGTTGACAGGTAGAGAGGAGTGGTGAATAGTGTGGAGAAAAATGCAAAATAAGGAAGCTGAATGTCAAAAATAAATTATTGCGGTGTGCAGTGGTGCACACTTGTAATCCAGTACTTGGGAGGCTGAGACAGGAGGATCCGGGTTCTCGGTCAGCTTCAGCTACTTAGTGAGGCTCTCTGCAACTTTGTGAGACTTTGTTTCAAAATAAGGAATAAAAAATAGGGCTGAGGTGCAGGTTGGAGGTATAGTGCCCCTGGGTTCAATCCCCAGTAACACACACACACACACACACACACACACACACACACACACTTCCATGATAGTATATGACCATTATTTTAACCAGATGTATGTTGGTAATGTGCATTCAATTGTAATCTGGCCCATTTATTTATTTATATATTTATTTATTTATTTATTTTGCTAAAGTACAGCAAATGCTCGCTTTAAAGAGTCTACAAGGACTTGGAAGAGAGTTTTCTGAGCAGGTCAGCTGGCCACCGTTCAATGCTATCCTCCCAAATTGGGAAGACAGAATCTTGATGTGCCCAATAGTCCAAGACCAGCCATGGGCTGGGCTGCCAAAGCCTTCTGGTGAGGAAAGGCTTCTTCTTGAGCCTACTTCTTCATATTCTAAGAAGGAGGACCGTGTACAGACGGGGACCATGTGCACATCAGGGTGTCTTGACCTCAGCACCATCGGCATGCGGGGAGGCCATTCTTTGTTGTGGGAGCTGTCCCAGACTTTGCAGGATGTCTAGCAGCATCCCATCCTCCTGCCACTAGAATGCAGGAGCACTGCCCCAGTTGTGACCATCAAAAATGTCTCCAGCCATTGCTGTTGTCCCCTGGGGAAGCGAAACCAGCCTCAGTAGAGAGCTGCCGGCATTCATCAGCGACAGCTTATACTTCAAGAGTGCCCACCAGCATCTGTTTGTGGGAGTATACATTGGCACAAACCTTTTGAAGGGTGATTCTCAAAGTAGGCTTTGGAAAGCAATTATTAAAATATTCAAAATATTTGCATTGGAAGGAAAGGGAGAAGATTTATTATTTATAGCCCTGCAAGTATAATTGGTTCATTAGGAATAAAGACTTGACAGTATTTTTTCCCAACTGATAGAGACTCACTGGCTGCCAGCTCCCGACAAGCCCCAAAGCAGCCACGGGCAAGAGAGAGTTCTTAGGTAGTTGATCCAGCTAAACAGGGGCATCTGGCCTAATGACTTAGTCTGCTCATTATTCCCCAGATACGGTGATGGGCCCAAAGGTGCTATGTCTGAATGCTTGTGTCCCTCCAAAATTTGTATGTTGAAACTTAATCATCAAGGTGATGGTATATTTAATCATCAATGTGATGGTATTAGAACATGGGCTAGAGCCGGGCGTGGTGGAGCACGATTGTAATCCCAGTACTTGGGAGGCTGAGACAAGAAGATCTGGGTTCACGGCCAGCCTCAGCTACTTAGTGAGGCCCTCCCCAACTTAGTGAAACTTTCAAAATAAAAGAATAAAAATTAGGGCTGGGGATGTAGCTTGGAGGTAGAATGCCCCTGGGTTCCATTCCCAGTACCGCAAAAAAAAAAAAAAAAAAAAAAAAAAAAAAAAAAAAAAAAAAAAAAAAAAAAAAAAAAAAAAAAAAAAAAAAAAAAAATTGGACAGGAGGATTACAGCAATTTAGTGAGACACTGTTTCAAAATAAAAAATAAAATTAGGCTGGGGGTATAATTCAGGGGCATAATGCCCTTGGGTTCAATCCCTAATACTTCCCCAAAAAAGTGGCGCTTTGGGGGTGATTAGATCAGGAGGGTGGAGCTCTCATGAATGGGATTAGTGTCCTTATAAAAGAAGCCCATTACCCCACCACCCCAGAGTGGTGGTGGACACCTGTAATCCCAGCACTTGGCAGTACTTGGGAGGCTGAGACAGAAGGATCACAGCAACTCAGTGAGGTCCTTCACAACTTAGTGAGACCCTGTTTCTAACTAAAAAATAAAATAGGGCTAGGGGTGTATCTCAGAGGTAGAATGCCCTTGGGATCAATCCACAGTACCCCCCCGCAAAAAAAGCCTATTTAGCAAGACCTTTGGCAATTTAGTGAGGACACTCTGTTTCAAAAATAAAATAGGAGCCAGGCGTGGTGGCGCACGCTTGTAATCCCAGCATTCGGGAGGCTGAGACCGGAGGATCTGGGTTCGCGGCCAGCCTCAGCTACCTAGTGAGGCCCTCTGCAACTTAGTGAGACTCGGTTTCAAAATAAAGAATAAAAAATAGGGCTGGGGGTGTAGCTCGGAGGTAGAATGCCCCTGAGTTCAATCCCCAGTACCGCAAAAAAATAAAAAATAAAAAATAAAATAGGGCTGGGGGTGTAGCTCAAAGGTAGAATGCCCCTGGGTTCAATCCCCAGTACCACAAGAAAAAAAGAAGGGGGGGGGGGG
>PVLC010034464.1:0-11353 GCA_004027655.1 Graphiurus murinus
CTGATCTTCAGTTCACCACCATGAAGTTCTTGGCACTCCTTGTATTGCTGGGAGTTTCTACCATCCTGGTCTCTGGTGGTAAGTAAAGATTCTTACCTGAATGTGTCTTTTGGGGTGCAGTATGTGATGATATATACTCTGTGGGGATAAGGGCTTAGGGGTGTCTAGAATGCAGGTACCTCTGTACTCTATTCCACTAGGTGGCTCCATTTCCATTTTACTGATCATTAAGGTGGAGTTGACTCTGTGTGTAGGTTGCCTAATTTAGTCAGATCTTTGTTCTGTTCCAAACCAGGTACTCTGCTGCATTATTAGAGTCAGTGAAGTTAACTTTGAGAAGGTCATCAAAGAATGACCACATATTGATATCTTAGGGCTTTATATTATCTGCACCTCTGTTTGCCCTCAACGTGTCCACTCAGGACTAAGGCTTTCCAGCTGTGAATGCCTGCAGTATCATTCATATTCTCTCTTCCCTCTTGGAAAGTTGTTCATCACATATCTAAGTTTTCTTCTCTTTCAGAAAACGTGGCAACAAGAGAGGATGCACGAACGCACATTCCTACTGGTGAGCCTATATTGCCCTTCATCTCTTTCCTGTCATGACCATGCTCGGTCCAGTCGCAGGCCCATCAGCTTCCACATGGATATTCCTAGTTTTAAGGAATTCTAAGCAAAAACCTGAGACACCTGGAGTCCTGATTCTAAAGTTCATTTTGAACATAGTCTACTTATTTCTTATACGTTTGTATAGAAATAGAAGTTTCTGACATGGCTTATAAAATCTGTGGACTTTGCTGTGCATGGTGGTTCACCCTTGTAATCCTAATACTTGGGAGGCTGAGATGAGAGGATGGCAGGTTCAAGGTCAGCCTCAGCAAAATAGCAAGGCCCTGAGAAACTTAGTGAGACCCTTTCTTCAAATAAAAAATAAGCCAGGTGTGGTGGCGCATGCTTGTAATCCCAGTACTTAGGGTACTGAGACAGGAGGATTGCAGGTTTGAGGCCAGCTTCAGCAACTTAAGAGAGGCTCTCTGCAACTTAGACCTTGTTTCAAAATAAAGACTAAAATAGCGCTCGGGATGTAGCTCAGAGGTAGAAATCCCCTGAGTCTAATCTCAGTAACATAAATAAATAAATAAATAAATAAATACACAAATAAATAAATCAAATCTGTGGACTTCTAATTCATGTTTCCTCAGCAGAAGGCACATGACCACGAGGCTTGGTATTTTGGCTAGAGAATCTTTTGTGAATGCATGTAAAGCTTTTCCTGAATGGCAGGGCTGAGCACATGGGCCATGTGCAAAGAAGAGGCCCCTTGTTCTGGGCTGAAGGAAGAGACTATAATTCCTGAAGGTGCTGTGGAATGAGGGCTTTAGGGCTGCATGTCAGGGTAGGGTGCCAGATAGGAACACAGGAGTCAGGAGGAAGAAGGAGTCTATAGAGGAAGGCGCTGAGGGGGAGGGAGGAGGAGAGGGAAGGCAGAGGTGTTGGGCATGAAATTGACCAAATTATGTTCTGTGCATATGTAAATATGTCTTGGCAAATTATACAATTATGTATGCACCGGTTAAAAATGGGGGTGTGGGCTATGCTCTTTGTCATCATATATATGTCTTATTCCCAGGAGGATGTTTGTTTTCCTTCCTGATCTGACACACCAAGGATTGTAGAGGATTGAAGTCTAAAGCCACTGGTCATTCTTTATCTTCTCTCAATATTTTCTTTTCTTTTTTTCCGTACCAAGGGGATTCTACCTCTGAGCTACACCTTTAGATCTATTTTTATTCTTTGTTTTGAAACAGTGTCTCACTAAGTTGCAGAGGACCTCACTATGTAGCTGAGGCTAACTGTGAACCTGTGGTCCTCCTGTCTCATCCTCCCAAACTGGGATTAGAAGCCTGTGCCACCATGTCTGGCTCTCTCAATGTTTTTATACATTGTTTGCTGTGTGCATGCGCTGTGCTTATGTGTAAGTCAAGAGAATATGTCTTTGAGTCTCCACCACTTGCAGATTTTGTGCTTTGGTCATGAGGGTGTCGACTCAGACAGATTCCCCCACACTGGGTCACATGTCCAACTGCCCCTTGGGGCCCAATTGTAAAAATACCCCAGAGATGAATTCAGAATGAGAAATACACATCCAATCCTGGTTGTAACAAATTTCATTCCCTGAGAAAGAGTCAGTGTCTCACCAGGAGCTTTTTTACTAATTTAGATGTACCTGACATCACCTTCCCCTGGCCTGATGAACCACCCTTCTTTTTCTTTGATGCTTCAGGTGTCTTTGACCCTACCACTTAGAAATGAAGTAAGAAATTCCCACCTCAGAGTCCTTGTTGGGGCTCCTGGATTCTCTGGGCTCCCTATTGCAATAGTAAACGATACTTTGTAGGACAGAGAGAGAGAGAAGCAATGGATATACTCTTGTTTTCTTCACAGTGCTCTCTAATTCCTCATGGTTTTATAAGTCAAGTCAATATGTCAATATCAGAGGAGCTAGGAGGTTGCAGTTTGCAGGTTGCTAAATTTAAATGGATTGGTTTTGAAATATTGGCATTTATTACAGAAAATTTATCCTTAGTAGTAATCATTGGAAAGAACAAATATGTCACTATGCAATATGGTAACTGTTTAGTTTTTGTGTAAGTGAAAGTTCTCTTTCCTTTGGAAATATTACAAAAGTAGAGAATGGTCTTATGATGATGCTTCTTGAAACACATTGTTTTGAGTTTTACTCAGGTTCTTTCTGGGAATTTGGAACTTTATTGCAGATCAAAGGTACATTTTTCCTATTCTGGGTTCATTTTCCCTTGTCAATCATCTTTCAGGTGAAATCAAGTGTAAAATTTGTAGATTTGAAATATATGCCAATCACCATATTCTAAAATTCAAATATACAAAGTAATTTAAATCTCACAGTCACTCTATCAAATAAACATTGTATGTGTGTGTGTGTGTGTGTGTGTGCGTATGTGTGTATGTGTGTGTAATACTGTGGATTAAACCCAGGAGTATTCTACCTGTGAGTTACACCCTCAGACTTTTTTGTTTCGTGTTTGGAAACAGAGTCTCTCTACATTGCTGAGAGTCTGGGTAAGTTGCCAAGGCTAGTCTTGAACTTGTGGTCCTCCTGTCTCAGCTTTCCAAGTATTGCGATTACACACAAGCACCACCACAGCCAGCTTGAAATAAACATGAAGAAATGGATCCAGGTGTGGTGGTACATGCCTGTAATCCTGGCACTTGGGAGGTTGAGACAGGAGGAACACAGGTTCAAGGACAACCTCAGCAACATAGTGAGACAGTCAGCAAACCAGTGATACCTTGTTCCAAAAAAAAAAAAAAAAAAAAATTAAAAGGGCTGGGGGTGTAGTTTGGAGGAGAATGGCACTGGGTTCTCTCCCCAGTACTAAAGTAAAAAATGAAAAATAAAGATGAAGAAATGAAAAAGTTTCAATGAGAAGCACCTGTCAGTAAGAAGAGGTTCAGAATGGCAGAGAAAACAAAATGCTGAGGAATTCATTTCAAATATTGCTTTAAACTCTGTCATATCTGGACCAATGTCTGGCATCTTGCTCAACAATCTGTACTCAAAAGACTAGGAGTGAGAAAATGACTGTCTTTCCTTTACCCAAAGAAGTCTTGTTTGTGCTATTTTTTATTGGAAAAAATTAATGTGTGTTGGCCTCCTTCCTGTTATCCATAAACTTCCAACCTATCTTGGCTCCTCTCTGGGCTGTGTATCTGAATCTTTTGGGTGGGAAGTGGTGGTTTGTATTCTAGGTATAAAAATCTCATATTTTATTGTTACTAAATTTAGTGATATTGGACACTTGTCAGTTTCTGTTTAAATTCTGAAGAATAGAGCCACATTCTTCGTCCTTTTGTGGAAACCACTTGTAAGTTTTTGCTTTTATCTTGCAGATGTAAACATCTTCACACAAGCTGAAAAAATCCTAGAAGGTGTCATACTTCATGAAGGAGCAATGAGTTCATGTCTTCTGTGATGATTCTTCTTGGTTGGACCAGAACATACCTTTGTTTGATTTTATCTAACTACATACCTTGCCTATTACATCTCCCTCATCTCAAATCAGTTTATCTTTTTTTCGAATAAATAATATGAACAAAATAAAAATGATTTATTTTCCATGGATTTCCATTCTTAGACAATCCATGGAAAGACACTGAATTTTACCTACTACTTCCTTGTGTTCTTGTTAGTACAATAGAAGTTGGGTAAAATCCCAGAGATAGAGAGGTACCTTAGCATTCTAGGTTGTTGTGCATGTGCTGTGCGCATGTGTATTTTGAATACTCTGGACCTCATTGGAATGTATAACTGCAGTGCACCAATAATAGTACCTTAAATATAAATAAGTTGCATTACAGTCCCCACAAAAAAGAATTCTAGATGTTTTCTTAAACAGACCAATAACAAGTAATGAAATTGAATCAGTATTAAATAGTCCCTGAACAAAAAAAGCTCAGGACTGGATGGCTTCACTACTGCATTTTAACAAACTTTAAAGAACTATTGCCAGTTCTTCTTAAACTATTCCAGAGAACTGAAAGGACAGAATGTTTTGAAACTTAGTCTCTGAGGCCAGCATTACCCTGTTAACAAAATAAGACAAGGACACCAAAAACAAAACTATAGGACAATATCCCTGAACATAGGTGTGAAAATCCCCAGCAAAACACTAGCAAATTGAATTCAACACCATTACACAAAGGTCATTCACAACAGTTTAGTAGGTTTCATCCCACGAATGTAAGAAGGATTCAATATATGCAAATCAATAAAAGCAATACAGGACATCTGCAGAATGAAGGATAAAAATCATGTGATCATCTCAGAAGATGTAAAACAAAGCATTTGATAAGATCAAACATGTCTTCATGATAAAAGCCCTGGATAAATTAGGTATAGAATTATCATACCTCAAGATAATAAAGGCTACATATGTCAACCCCCCAGTGAATATACTGTATGGGGATAGCTGAAATCATTCCAATATCAGGAATAAGACAAGGGTGTCTACTTTCACTGCTTTTATTCAATCAAGTACTAGAAATTTTAGCTGGAGGAATTAGGCAAGAGGAATAAATAAGAGCACATGAACAGAAAGGGAGGAAGTCAAAGAATGCCTGTTTGTAGACCATATAATTCTATACATAGAAAAACCTATAGACTCCACCAAAGAACTGTTAGAACTGATACATTCAGTAGAGTTTACAAATCAACATATAAAAATCAGTAATTTTTCTATTAAACAAGAATGAATTTGCTGAGAAAGAACTCATGAAAACCATCCTGTTCATGATTCTCTCCATGCTCCTACCTACAAAATATATGGAAACAAATTTAACTAAGGTAGTGAAAGGCCTCTACAGTGAAAATTACAGAACGCTCAAAGAAACTGAAGATACTAAACGATAGAAAAGGCTTTCATGTTCATGGGTTGATTGAATTAATATTGTCAAAATGTCTATACTACCCAAAGTAATCTACATCCAATTCCCATGAAAATGCCAGTGACATTCTTCATAGAACTAGAAACAACAATCATAAAATTCATGTGGAAGTACAAAGGATCTTGCATAGCCAAAGTTATCTTGAGAAAAAAGGACAAAGTTAGAGGTATCATAATACTACCTAACATACTACAGAGTCTTAGTAACCAAAACAGTATAAAAACAGATAACTTAGATGGGTGGAACAAAATAGAACATCCAGAAATACATCCATGTATCTATAGCCAATTGATTTTGACACGACTGTCAAAAACATGCATCAGAGAAAGAACAGCCCACTTAACAAATAGTGTTGGGAAAACTCGACATCCACATGCAGAAGACTGCAATTTCACCTTTGTGTCTATGTAAAACAATTGGTTCAAATCAGATCAAAGACCTTAATTTAGGATCTGAAACTCTGAAACTATTAGAGGAAAACTTAGAAAAATCACTTCAAGATTTTGGTAGAGGCAATGGTTTTTTGACTAGAACTCTAAAAGCACAGGAAGCCGGGCGTGGTGGTGCACGCTTGTAATCCCAGCATTTGGGAGGCTGAGACCGGAGGATCTGTGTTCTCGGCCAGCTTCAGCTACCTAGTGAGGCACTCCGCAACTTAGTGAGACCCCGTTTCAAAATAAAGAATAAAAAATAGGGCTGGGGGTGTAGCTCGGTAAAATGCCTGAGTTCAATCACCAGTACCGCAAATATAAATAAATAAATAAACAAATAAAATAAAAAAATAAAAGCACAGGAAACAAAAGCAAAAATGACAGTGGGATTGCATCAAACTAAAAAGCTTCTGTCCAACAAAGTAAGCAATCAGTTGAGAAACTTACAGAAAGGGAAGAAATTTTTCCAGCTACTTAACTGACAGATGGTTAATATGTAGAATATATAAAGAGACCCCCAAAACTTAGCAACAATAACAACCCCCCAAGTAATATAACTTAATAACGGGCAATGATCTGACTAGATGATTCCCAAAAGAAGAAATGACCGATAAATACATGAAAAAATGCTCAGTTTCATTAGCCATTGGGGAAATGCAAGTCAAAACTACAATGAGATACCATCTCACCTCTGTTAGAATGGCTACTATAAAAAAAAAAAAAAACATATGCTGGAGAGGATTGGAGAGAGAGGAATCCTTATACATTGCTGGTGGAAATGTAAATGGCCATACACCTATAGCCATTATGGAAAACAGGATGGAGGTACCTGAGAAAATTAAAAAAAAAAAAAGAAAACCATACAAGTACCGTGTGATCTATCTATCCCATTCCTGGGTAGGAATCCAAAAGGAATAAAATCAGCATATAAAGGAGACACCTGCATGTGCTTGCTTATTGCAGCACTGTATACGATGGCTATGGAATCAGCTTAGGTGATTATCTACAGATGAATCAATAAAGAAAATGTGTTATATACACACAATGGGGGATTATGCAGCCTTAAAATGAATAGTATTTTGCCATTTGCAGCAAAATGGATGGAACGGTGAGACAGACACAGAAAGATCAGAATGGCATGTTTTCTCTTATATGTGGAAATTTAAAAGAAAGTTGACTTGAAAGTAGGATAGAGATGACCAGGCACTGGGAATGGTGTAGGGGGTGGAGTTGGGAGTCCTGGTGGGAAGGGCTGGGGAGATGGGGGCAGGAGTGAGAATGGATAACGACATAGTCAAATTCAGGTTTATTCATACATGGAAATATCACAGTGAATCTCACCAATATGTGTTAATAAACGTAGCTATAAAGAGTTCATTGCTAATGTGAGATATTTCATTGTGTGAATAGATTTCTATTTATCTGCCTATTTTCTTGTAGTTGGATATTTAGGTTGTTTTGAGTTTTGAACTATTATGAATAAAGCTATCATGAACATTCTTTAAATAGATATTCTCAGGTCTTTCACAAGCATGTTTCTTGCTTTGATCTGTGTAAAGTTTTTGTTTGCTTGTTTGTTTTAATTTCCCCATATACTCAGATGCTTTTCAATGTCTTAATTTCACAGTCTCCCTTCAGGGCCTTTGCTGACCTCTGGCACATTTCCACCCCTTATCTCCCGTGCAGGCAGCTGTGGTCAGTAGCTCCTCCTGTTTCTTTCTGTCTGAGATCCAGGTTGGGCCACCTAGAGCCCTGCCCACCAGGTGGCCTGAGAGGCTAGAACATGAGACTGCCCTGCTCTCTGGTTGGAGGAAGGGAAGGGGAACTGGGCTGCTGCTCTACATGGCCTGCCCTCTGTGCTTCTCATCTCTTGCCTCAGGCATCTGGAAAGCAGTCACCCTAAGTTGACCAAGCAGCTTCTCTCTGCCCAGATGGGAGCCATACCACTTTTTCCCCACTTGAGGTCTGATGTAGGTAAAACAGAGACCAGTTCTTCAGGTGGTCCATAGAAAGCTTAGAATGTTACAGATAAGGACTCTCTGCCCCCTCTGGTTCAAGCCAGGGAACTGGAAACTAGCCTATTGCTTTCTTCAAACAGCACTGTGGCAGTGAGAAGGTGGGACAAAGCAAGCAAAAACACCATGGTTTCCCTATCCCTTTGATTGTGGCTTTTTCTTGATATGTTACTTACTTGATTGCTCCCTAGATCCTCAAACTTATTGGTTTACCAATAAAGTCAACTAAACCCAGAAAAAAAATCATTTGGTGCCCCTTGGGTGCTCCAGTTGGATCCTCATTTTTCTTTCTTTATTCTTTTTTGGGTGCATCATAAATGTACACCGTAGTGAGGTTCACAGTGATATAAGCACACACACACCCAGCACTGGTGTACTACCCCTTTCATCCCACTGCTCCCCCTCCCTCCCTGTACATGTTAGTGAGATTGGTAGTGGTACCTTCATATATGGACATAACATTACTTGAACTGTTTCCTTCCTCAAGCCTCCTTTTTCCTCTCCCCTTCTTCCTCCCCCAATCCCCTTCCACCATTCCACTGGTTTATCTTCTCATTTCCTGAAGCCCATTTTGTTTCCTATCTTCTCTCTAGTGTCTGCAATGAGAGAAAACATATGACCCTTGATTTTCCGAGACTGGTTGATCTCACTTAGCATAATATTTTCTAGTTCTATCCATTTTCTTGCAAATGACATAATTTTGTTCTTTATGGCTGAGTAAAATTCTATTGTATGTATATGTTACATTTTCTTTTACCATTCATCTGTTGATGAACATATAGGTAGGTTCCATAATTTGGCTATCGTGAATTGTGCTGCTATAAACATGCATGTATCACTATAGTATTCTTTCTTTAATTATTTTGGAAACATACAAAAGAATTAAAGAATTGCAGGAGGCTACTAAGCCTTCCTGGATTGGTCCAGTGTCCGCTGGGGATGGCTTTGGGAATCTGTGCATAGACATTTGACTGTTTTCCGGAGGTTCTGTACTATTATGTTAGTTTACTTCTAGCATACTTATTACATGTTTTTATTGAAGAACATGAGCCTGGAGGATTCTAGTCTTGTTTATTGACAACACCTGCGATTCTCTTTGTCCTCTACTTAATTCTATTTCTGCATTATTTCTACATATCTATTTTTCGCCCATCTCTGTCCAAAACCATTTATTGCCTCAACTACAATAGAATTACAGTACAGATGAAAGTTATATTATTTTAGATGTGTATCATTTAATGTTTAAGCAGAGAAACATATATACATATGACTTGTTACAGAGATTGCTCATCAACAATCCTACAGCAGACTAAGCCGTCTCTGGAGTTTGGAAGCCACAGGATAGATATTTTGGAAGAGAAAGTAGATGTAAATCAGAGTGAAATGGAGATAGGATAGAAGAAATAAGGATAGGTAGACAAACAGGGAAAAAATAAGGTGGTGGTGGTAGCTTTAATCTAAACTCTCCAAGCACACCCTCACTTTTGAGATTGGCCAGTACTGTTTTTCTCTAGGCCTGAAATCTCAAAAGGTCCATAACTCTTAGAGTACTATAAATCCAGTTAATTAATGCCTGCATATACTGTTAGCTTACATGATGCATTTTTAGGCCAATGAAGTAAAATGGAGATGTGCTGTTAGAAAGATATGGTATGGGTATATTCCAGGTCTAATTTGTTAGCTAGATATTGTCAAGCTAAAGATCCTGAGAAGAACCAGATCATCACCACCTGCCCTGTGTGCTGTGTGGTCAAAATAACTAAGCTTATCAAGCTGATGCCACCTCCATGCCTCTCATGTTCATCATATACAAAGTTTCTTTTCCAAGAAGATCTTGGTTAGGTACAGTGGTGTATGCCTGTAATTCCAGCTACTTGGGAGGCTGAGGAAGGAGAACATCAAGTTCGAGGCCAACCTGGGCAATTTAGTGAGACTCAACAACAACAACAAAAACTTGTTCTAAAATTGACGCAACAATTCTGTGAAATCTTAAATCTCAGTAAGAGATAGAGACAGAGACAGAGAGAGAAGGAGAGATGACAAACAGCGACAAAAAAAAAAAAAAAAAAAGTCAGGAGACTTATACCAACCAGTATCTACACTCAATTCAAGCACCAGTGTGTTGGATAAAGGAAATACAGGTAGATCTTGAACAGAATACAAAATCCAGGAGCATTCTACAACTAAAGGCTGTTGACTTGTGACAAAGGTGGCAATGTGAAGCCATGGCAAGAGGATGGTCTTTTCAATAAATGATATTGATTAGTCAGATATCCACACTGACAAAAAAAAAAAAAAAAAGGAATTTTGCCTCATATTTCTTACCATTAGCTACAAAACATTTGAGGTTGCATGCAGATATAAGTGAGAAGGTTAGTATAATAGTCCTCTGGTAAATAATAAATCCTAAAAGAAGAATATACCTTTATCACCTTGGAGTAGAAAGAGACTTTCAAAGATATTACAAGGCTAACTATAGAAAAGATCAGCAATTTAGAATGCACTAAAATGGAAGAATTTTCATTTAGTGTATACCATAAAGACAGTAAAATGTAACTGCAGAGTGGGAGAAAATATTTGCAATATTAATTGACAATGGAGTCATATACAGTTTGCCTCAGTGTGTTTGTGTGTACTTACAAATCAGTGTGAAAATTAGACATCTCAACAGTGATTCAAACCAGTACAATATATAAATGTATAAAAAGCTTCTTAGCTCTTCTAATAAACTGGACAGTGTAAATTTTAATCATGATTTCATACCACTACCTACTAACCAAATTGGCTAAGATGGAAAAACCTGAAAACAAAGAGGCTGACAAGAATGTAGAGCAACTGAAACTTGTGTGTTGCTCAGGTAACTGTTAATTTGCACCACCATGCTGGAAACAGGAAACAGTTGTGTAATAGCTACTGAAGTTCAACACATACAGCCTGCATGGCCCAGCAATTTCAATACGAGGTATTTTCTCAAGTGAAATATGTGTACATCTTCACCAAGAAAAAGTACATAAATGCCTATTGCAACATTATTTGTAATAGTCCAACATTAAAAAATTACAAATTAATGGACAAACAAATTTGGGCCTCTTCATAGTAGGCAGAAAGTAAAGGAACAAATTGCCTCTATAAAAATAATCACAGGTTAGATCAAAGAAAACATATCAAGTACAATAAAACAAATACAACAAGACATTCTGAATGCTTTAAACTACATAAAAAATTTAAAAGTTTGTAGAGTCTAAAAGCTCTCTTAGAACTCATAGTAGAGATTAATTTTGAATAGGGGAAAAGGGATCACTGGAGTTTTTATGGGGAGCTGGTCATGTTCTCTTTCCTGATCTTACTGGTGGTTATGTGGGTACATAAACTGTGTTATAATTATTGACAGGTATACTAATGATTTGTACATTTTGTAAGTTG
>PVLC010034465.1:0-16856 GCA_004027655.1 Graphiurus murinus
TATGATTTCATAAGGATCTAGAAATTCAGACAATTAGTAAGCTTTTCCTTTAGGCTTCTAGAATGTCATTTTCTTTCTGTTCTATGACTTGAACTTCTGCTGCCCTCTGGCGGCGCTGAGAATAATGCACCCAGCAAAGAATTCTTCCCACTCCTCTCTCATGGACTTCTTCATTCTTCACTTGTGTTTGGGAACTACAGGAAACTGGCCTTCCTGTGCACCCATCCTCTGGACTGGAGGACTTTACTAGGGTAAGAGAGGGGAGACAGCCCTCAACTCTAGAGCAACCCTACACCCTCCTCACAACCCCCCACACATACACACATACACCTCCCTCCCCATGACACCGTGCCCCCAGAGACAGCAGAGAGAGGCAGGTGACCGTGGTGCTGCTGGGGCTGGGGGCAGCTGTGGAGTCAGAGCATTCTGTCATCGGATGGCCAAGGGCATGGGTAGAAGCAACCTTTGTCAACCCCCCTTGAGGAATGCACGTGTCAGAGACCCGGGACTCCTGCCTGCTGCCAGGAAGCTGAGGATGGGGAGGGAGGTGTGGCTTTTCAAAGACTAAGTTCAGGATTTAGGGGTCAGGGGTTGGGGGCAGGACTGGGAGCCACTGGAACCTGCTTCCCAGAACTAAGGCTGAAATGAGCTCAAACCTTCAGGAAGAAAAGGTTCTAATGGTCTCTTTGGTTTAGGGTCCAACAGTAAGGAAAGTCACTCAGAAAGCCCTGGGTGAGAGTGGAGACCTGGAAATTGGCTCCATTTTCAACACTTGTATTTCTCTTTCTCTCTCTCTCTCTCTCCCTCCCTCCCTCCCTCCCTCCCCACCCCCTCAGGCTGGGGGTGTAACTAGAGGTAGAATGCCCCTAGGTTCCATTCTCTGTACCACAAAAAAAAAAAGAGAGAGAGAGAAAGGAAGGAAGGGTGGAAGAGAGGGAGGAAAGTGAATCTTGTAACATGCTTGGGATAAGATACTGATATTTTTGTGAATTTGCAAAAAAAGAGAAATGAAAAAAAATTTTTTAATATATGTGAGATAGTGCATACTTGTAATCCTAGTGCTTGGGAGGCTGAGACAGGAGGATCATAGGTTGAAGATCAGCCTCAGCAACTTAGTGAGACTTTCATTACCCTAGTGGGACCCTGTTTCCAAATAAAAATAAAAAGGGTTGGAGGTGTAGATCAGAGGTAGAATGCCTCTGGTTCAATCCCCAGTACCATAATGATAAATAATAATAATAATAATAACTTGATAATGTTCTACAAGAAAGAGGTGAATGTAAATACTTCAAATGTATAATGCATTTACTGAACTTTTCAAAAACAGAAATACTCACTTTGAATAGCCCTTCCATTTTTAGAAAGTTGTGATATCTGAATAGTGTTTGTATAGATTGGACCAAAAGTGAAGGGCAGGACACAGAGGAGCTAGAGAGATTCGAGCAGGAAGATAAGGAGGAAGGCCAGACTGACCGCATCCTCTCTTTAATGATATCAAAGGAAGGGAGAGCTAATGGGGTATCCCCTCTAAGATGAAGAATACATACAAGAAATTAGAGGCCAAATGAGCAAAACTGTGAGAGTAGAGAGAATGCAGTGAAACCAGAAAGAGGACTGGAAGGCTGAGCCCTGGTTGGAAGCTGTTCTCTGGAGATGAGGACTTAGCTACTAAGTCCCTTTGTGCCTAGTCAACACGTTCTTCCTGAACAAACTTCCCACTGAAATGCAACCGAAACGAAGTGAATCTCTGAGTATCCACAAGGCACTGTTTCACTCAACGATCCTAGATGAGAGGGTTTCTGTCTTACAGGCTTGCTAGATAACCCGAGAACCTGGTCCTAGAAGTTGGGTGCCCAAGAAAGGAGTCGAGTACAGAAACATACCATTAGAAAAATTGAGGGAATCACTTGGAGCAATGGTGAGAAAAGCTGTTTGTTCTGAAGCCAGCAAGTGGTGTGTTGGACTTGTAAATAAAAGTAATAAATAAAATATCTTGCATCTGCAGTGGCCAGGGGATCATAGGGAAATCACAGTGAGATTGGGAGGAAATGTATCTGTAGTGAGTTTGTGGATTTATTCCCTATAATGGTTGACTTTCAGTGTCAACTGCCAGACCCCAGGAGAGGTACCTCAGGTATTTCTCCAGAACTTTCAATTAGCCGGGCATGGTGGTACATGCCTGAAATCTCAGTACTTGGGAGGGTGAGACTGCAGGATTGCAGGGTTGAGGTCAGCCTCAGTAACTTAGAGAGAACCTGTTTCAAAATTTAAAAAATAATACAGGGTGGGGACGGGGTATAGCTTAAAGATAGAACACTCCTGGGCTCAATCTCCAGTAACACGGTAAGAGAGAAAGTGAGAGTGAGAGCGAGAGAGAGAATATGAATGAATAGTCTATTGGTTTTTCACCAGAGCAGAAAATGAAATAGGAAAAATAAATGAACGAAGGGCAGCTAATGATCCATCATTGTTTTCTGCTTTGCATCTCTTCCATCTAAAGTTTTGTGTTCAATGACTTCCACCGAAATGGAACATCTCACTGTCTCCTTCTAGAGACATACAGTTCAGGACAGTCGTTCCCACACTGACACATGACCCTCGAGGGGCACTTCATGCAAAACATCCCGGTAGCCAGTGTTCTGGGAGGCATGGCTGCCCTCACCGTAGACTAGGCCCTCTTACTTGTCATCCCAGTACTTGGGAGGCTGAGTCAGTCAGGAGGATCGAAGCAGGTTTGTGGCCAGCCTCAGCAGCCTTAATGAAGCCCTCCGGAACTTAGTGAGACCCTGTTTCAAAATAAAAAATGAAATAGGGCAGGGGGTATAGCATAGGGGTGGAATATCTATGAGGGAACGCATATGATCCTTCACTTTCTGAGACTGGCTAATCTCACTTAGCATGATAATCTCTAATCCCATCCATTTTCCTGAAAATGACATAACCTTGAGTCAAATTCCATTGTGTGTAGATACCACAGTTTTGTAATCCATTCATCTGTTGATAGACACTTAGGCTGGTTCCAAAATTTGGCTCCTGTGAATTGTGCTGCTGTAAGCATGCATGTATCACTATAATATTTTGACATTCATTCCTTTGGAAAGAAACCCCCAAGTGGTAAAACTGGGTTGTATGGTGGTTCCATTCCCAGTGTGATGAGGAACCTCCACGCTGATCTCCATAATGGCTGCACTGATTTAAAGTCCCACCAACAGTGTTCCCATTTCCCCACATCCTCACCAGCGTTTAGTATTGCTTGGATTCTTGATGATTGCCATCCTAAATCAAGTTAGATGGAATCTCAGTATAGTTTTTATTTGAATTTCCCTGATCGCTAATGCTGCTCAACATTTTCCATTCATTTATTGGTTACTTGTATTTTTTCTTCTTTATTTCTTCTATTGAGAAGTGTCTATTCGAATAGTTTAATTGCCCCTCTTGGAGGGGTTAAGTTTTTAAAGTTCTTTGTATATTCTACATATTATCCTCTATTAGAGGAGTAGGTGGCAAAGATTCTCTCACATTCTGTAGGCTTCTCTCTTCAGACTCTTGTTTTCTTTGCTGCAAAGAAGCTTTGTAATTTGATGTCATCCCACTTATCAAGTGTTATTTTAATTTCCTGAGCTTTGGGGGTGTTTTGAGGAAATCTCCGCCGGTGCCTACATGTTGGACAGTTGGTCCTATGCCCTCTTCTAACAATTGCAAAGTCTCTTGTCGAATTTCTAGGTCTTCCATCTATCTTGAGTTAACTATTGTGCAGGGTGAGAGATTAGGGTCTAATTTCATTCTTCTATAAATGAATATGCAGTTTCCCAGCATCATTTGTTGTAAAGGCTATCTTTTCTCCAGTGTAGGTTTTTGGTTTCTTGGTTAAAAACCAACTGGTTGTAAGTGTGAGGATTTGTTTCTGTATCCTCTATTCTATTCCATTCATTTATGTGTCTGTTTGGTGCCAATACCATACTGTTTTTTGTTTGGGTTTTTTTTTTTTTTTTTTTTTCGGTACTAGGGATTGAACTCAGGGACATTCTACCTCTGAGCTATACCCCCAGCCCTATTTTTTATTCTTTATTTTGAAACCGGGTCTCACTAAGTTTCGGAGTGCCTCACTAGGTAGCTGAGGCTGGCCGCAAACCCCAATCCTCCGGTCTCAGCCTCCCGAATGCTGGGATTACAAGCATGTGCCACCACGCCCGGCTACCATACTGTTTTTGTACCGAAGCTCTGTAGTATAATTTAAAATCAGGCGTTGGATGCCTTCACTGTGATCCTTCTTGCTCAAGATTCTTTGACTATTCTGGGTTTTTTTTCTTTTCCATATGAATTTTAGGACTGTTTTTCTAGCTCTGTGAAGAATGATGTTGGTATTTTGCTAGGGACTGCATTGAATCTGTAGATCGCCTTTGGTAGTATGGCCACTTTGATGATATTTATTCTGCCTTTCCAAGAACATGGGAGTACTTTCCATATTCTAAGGTCTTCATTTTCTTTCTTTAGGTTCTACAGGTTTTTTTGTTGTTGTTTTGTTTTGTTTTGTTTTTCAGTACTGGGGATTGAGCCCAGGGGCATTCTATCTCCAAGCTACACCTCCAGACTATTTTTTATTTTTTATTTTGAAACAGGGTCTCACTAAGTTTCAGGGGGCCTCACTAAGTAACTGAGGCTGGCCACGAACCTGTGATCCTCCTGTCTCAGCCTCCCAAGTACTGGGATTACAAGAATGCACCACTGTACCCATCTCAGGTTCTATATTTTCAATGTTGAGGTCTTTTACCTTCTTGGTTAGATTTATTCCTAAATTTTTGTTTTTGTTTTTGTTTTAGGCTATTGTCAATGGAATTGTTTTCTGGATTTCTTTTTCAGTTGATTCATGATTGATATATAGAAAACCTAATGATTTTTAAAGTAGATTTTGTATCTGGATACTTTGCTGAATTTGTTTATGAGCTCTAGAAATCCTCTGGTTGCGTTTTTTGGATTTTCTAAATGTAAGGTCATAGGATCGTGTCATCTGCAAACAGAAATCATTTCAGTTCTTCTGTTCCTATTTGTATTCCTTTAATTTCCTTCTCTCGCTTTATTGCTCTGGCTAGAATTTCAAGTACTATATTGAAAAGGAGTGGTGATAGAATAGTCTCTACTTTTTATCTTTGGAACAAGTTTAAATGCCTTTATATAAATTCACCATAAAAAATTACCATAAACCATCTCCTGTCTAGTACCCTATACCCAGAACCCAGCACAAAGGGTGGCTTGGAAGTGTACTTGATTAATGATATCAAGGTATTGAAAAGTAGAGCAGTATCAGAACTAAGGCACTAAAACCAATACATGTTAAGATGTTCTTTCATTTTCTATAACCTTGCCTTCAAACCTCTAAATTAACCTAAACTTCTATAAACTTCTCAGAAAACTTAAATATTATTTTTCCAGATTAAATTTACTTCTGTATATTAGGGCTTTCTACTTCTTCCTCTTCCTGTCTCATTGCTCCCTATCCATTTTTCCTCCCTAAATGTGGTCTGTGTTATTTGGGTTCTTATCTACAATCTCTATCAAAAGAAAGGTATTGAGCCAGGAGTGGTGGTACACACTTGTAATTCCAGTACGTGGGAGACTGAAAAGGAGGATCACAGGATTGTGGCCAGCCTTGGCAACTTAGGGAGCCCTCCTTAACTTAGTGAGACCCTGTTTCAAAAATAAAATAGGGCTCGGGCTATAGCTCAGAAGTACAAGGCCCGGGATTCAATCCTCAATACCCGATATATATATACATGTATATGTATATGTATATGTATATGTATATGTATATGTATATGTATATGTATATGTATATGTATATGTATATGTATATGTATAGAGAGAGAAAGGTGATCCTCCATGTTGGCATTAGTGCCTTGGTCTCTTTCCCTGTTGCCTTCTCTCCAACATAGTTTACCTCTACAAAGGGACTTGGCAGCCCCTTTACACTGGTACATGATGAGATGCCATTTTTCCTAAGTGGTCATTTTGGGTTGCTAAGGCAGCTGGTACCAATGACCACAAATCTTGCTGTTGCATCTCTATAAAATAACCAAAAGCACTTCCCCCAGGGAAAAGACCAAATCTCCATTTTGCTCTTTCTGCCAGCTCCAGATCTAAGCCCAAAAGTCTCTAAGTAAGATCTCACATCTTACAGTTCTCTATGAATCTTGACAAAAGTCTTGGCAGTAGCTAGACACAGTGGTAAATATTATCATTCGACACACTCTTAACTTAAACATTAGGGAGCTTCCTTTCCATTTTATAATGTGACAAGATAATCCACGTGTGCTCTTCCATACACCCTTCTTCCATCGCACTCCACACTTCCCTGCCTACAAGGAGCACCTCAGACAACCAGGCCCTCTTATCGTGGAGGGAACCAAAACTTCATTCCTGAGAATAACATGTCCTGACTCGTCATTTTATGTTTTTGTATTTCAGGCTTTCTCTCTTCTAGTAACCTTTGCAACTGAATGTAACAACACAGTTAAGTATCCAAGGAACTCCACTCATACCTTTCACTTTCCCAATTGTGACACAAAATTTTGTTGTCCCTGAATTTTCAAGGTCAATCACTGCAGGCAAGGTTGTAGACTCTTTCCAGAAGTAGAATGCCCCTAGGTTCAATCCCCAATATTTTAAAAAAAAAAAGTAAATAACTTAAATGAAATGAACGAATTCTTTAAAAACAACTGCCAAAAACAACTTAAAAAAATAATAATAATAAAAAATAAAATAAAAAAAGAACTCTAGCCGGGCCCAGTGGCACACGCCTATAATCCCAGTGCTTGGGAGGCTGAGACAGGAGGATTGCAGGTTCGAGGACAGCCTCAGCAAGTAGTGAGAATCTCATCAACCTAACAAGACCCCATTTCAAAAATGAAAATAAGAACCGGGCGTGGTGGCGCATGCTTGTAATCCCAGCATTCGGGAGGCTGAGACCGGAGGATTGGGGTTCGCGGCCAGCCTCAGCTACCTAGTGAGGCACTCCGCAACTTAGTGAGACCCGGTTTCAAAATAAAGAATAAAAAATAGGGCTGGGGGTATAGCTCGGAGGTAGAATGCCCCTGAGTTCAATCCCCAGTGCCTCAAAAAAAAAATGAAAATAAAATAGGGTAGAGGTTGTAGCTCAGAGACAGAATGCCCCTAGATTCAATCTCCAGTACCACAAAAAAAGGGAAGGAGGGAATCTATCCGAATGAAACTATAAAAAGTAGAGAGATTGAATCAGTAATGAAAGAACATCCAGTGGGGTAGAAAAAAGGAAAAGAAGAACATAGTGTATATGGGTGAGGGAGGGGTGCTGGGAATTGAACCTAGTAGCATTCTACCTCCAAGCTATACCCCAGTCCTATTTTATTTTTATTTGGAGAAAGTCTAGCTAGGTTGCAGGGAGCCTCACTAAGTTTCTGAGGCTGGCTTTGAACCTGCAATTCTCCTGTATCAGCCTCCCAACTACTGGGATTACAGGCGTGCATCACTGCACCTGGCTAAAGGGGAACATTTCCTATTTGATAAAGAACATCTATAAAAACCTATGGGAAGCTGGGCGTGGTGGCACATGCTTGTAATCCCAGTACTTGGGAGGCTGAGACAGGAGACTCTCAGGTTCTCAGCCAGCCTCAGCTACTTAGTGAGACTCTGTTTCCAAATAAAGAATTAAAAATAGGGCTAGGGGTGTGGCTCAGAGGTAGAATGCCCCTGGGTTCAATCCCTAGTACCACAAAAAAAAAAAAAAAAAAAAAAAAACTCACAACTATGGGAGTCATTACTTCCAGTCATTTGATAATAGCCATCCTTACGGGAATTAGGTAGTATCTCACTCTGGGAATAATTTGCATTTCCGTGACGATTTGTGACATTGAATTTTTTTCATATACCTCTTGTCCATTTCCATGTCTTCTTCTTTGAATTGTCTTATTAGCGCATTGCAATTATACACCATAGTGCAGGTCAATGGGTTAAAAACACACAGCGTGCACACAGCGCTCCGTGTCTTTCTCTCCACATCCCCCCTCCCCCTGCCTCCCCACACAGTGAGATGGGTAGGACTACCTTCCCATATTGCCATAGTACTATTTGAATTCCTTTCTTCTTCAGTCCTCCTTCTTCCTCTCTGAAACTCTTCCCTCACCCACTTCAACTACTCTACAGATGTCTCTCTGCATTATTTAAAGCCCCTGGCGTTTCCTATTTTCTCTCTATTCCACATATGAGAGAAAACATACCATCCTTGACTTGCTGACACTGACTAATCTCCCTTAGTATAATAATCTCCAGTTCCATCCATTTTGCTGTAAATGACATAATTTTGTTCTTCTATAAAGAAGAATTGAATGCATTCCATTGTGTGCCTGAACTGTATTTCTTTACCCATTCATATCTGTTCACAGATACCTGGGTTGGTTCCATAATTTGACTGTCTTGAGTATACTGCTATAAACATAGATATGCATGTATCACTAGAGTATTCTGACTTTAATTCTTTAGGAAAGATACTGAGGAATGGTATATCTGGTTCAGGTAGTGGTTCCATTCCTGATCTTTTGAGGAACCTCCATACTAATCCTCATAGTGGTTGTACTAATTTACAATTCCACCAACAGTATACAAGAGTTCTTATTTCCCCACATCCTCACTAGCATTTGTTATTGTTTGTAATCTTGATGATTGCCGTTAGAACTGGAGTTAAATGGAATCTCAGGGTAGTTCTTTGTTGTTGTTTGGGTTTGGTTTTTTGTTTGTTTGCTTTTGTTTTATTTTGGTTTGGTTCTTCTGTGGTACTGGAGATTGAACCCAGGAGCATTCTACCTCTGAGCTACACTCCTAGCACATTTGTTTGTTTGTTTGTTTGTTTGTTTGTTTGTTTGTTTTGAAACAGGGTCTCACTAAGTTCCAGAAGGTCTTGCTAAATTGCTGAGGCTGGCCATGAACCTACTGTTTTAGCCTTGCAAATACTGGACTTACTGGTGTGCGCCACTATGGCCCACTTCAAGGTAGTTTTGATTTGGATTTCCCTGATTGCTAGTGATGTTCGTGATGTTGAACATTTTTGTCATGAAGGAGTGTAGGATTTGGGCCCAAAACTATTTCTACATCTCCTGATGTGACCCTGTATCTTTAGCAAACTGATGCAATGGAACACATGAGTTGATTTTCATACATTGAACTAGACTTGCATAACTATAATAAATCCCATTTGTTCATGGTATATAATTCTTCTTATACACTATTAAATGTGATCTCTTAATATTTTGTTGAGGACTTTCCACACTGATTTTCATCAGTTTATAATTTTCCTTTGTGTGTGTGTGTGTGTGTGTGTGTGTGTGTGTGTGTGTGTGTGTTATTACTGGGGCATTCTACCTCTAAGCTACACCCAATCCCTGTTTTATTTTTTTTAATTTATTTATTTTATTTATTTATTTTTTGGCAGTACTGGGGATGGAACCTGGGGGCATTCTACCTCCAAGCTACAGCCCCAGCCCTATTTTTTTTTATTCTTTATTTTGAAACAGGGTCTCACTAAGTTGCGGAGGGCCTCACTAAGCAGCTGAGGCTGGCTGCAAACGCGGATCCTCCTGTCTCAGCCTCCCAAATGCTGGGATTACAAGCGTGTGCCACCATGCCCGGCTTATTTTTTTATTTTGAAACAAGGTCTCACTAAGTTGCAGAGGGCCTCACTAAATTGCTGAGGCCGGCAACAAACCCTCAATAACTCCTGTGTCAGGCTTCCAAGTACTGGGATTACAGGTGTGTGTCACCATGCCCAGTCTGTAATTTTCCTTTCTTAAAATGTCTTTTTCTAGTCTTGGTATTAACTTAATGTTGGCCTCTAGAATTAGATAGGAAGAGTTTCCTCTGCTACATTTTTGGAAGACAATACAATTGATATAATTTCTTCCTTAAATGTTGAGTTGAATTTACCCATAAATATCCCTGAGGCTGGTATATTTTTGTTTGGGATGTTATTAATTAATGCTTCAAATACTTTAGTGAAGAAATTCCTATTCAGATTTAAAAACACACACACACACACACACACACACACACACACACACACACAACACCTCACACCCAGAAGACTTGACTTGTGACTGCCACCACACATTTACATAATCAGCACTGACCATTTACAAACTCTTTGAAAATACAGAAAAGGATGGAACACATCCCAACTTCCTACTAATTCTATAATGCCTCATTACAAAACCAGACAAATACATTGCAAGGAAATTATGAACCAATATTCTCCATGAACATAGGCAGAAAAGATAACTAAAAAAATGTTAGTAAGAAGACTCAGGGATGCCAGGTGTGGTGGCACACACTTGTAATTGTAATCCCAGTAGGTGGGAGGCTGAGACAGGAGGATCACAGGTTCACAGCCAGCCTCAGCTACTTAGTGAGGCCCTCTGCAGATTAGTAAGACCTTTACTTTATTTCAAAATAAAGAATAAAAAATAGGGCTGGGGGTAGAGATCAGAGGTAGAATGCCCCTGGGTTCAATCCCCAGTACCACAAAAAAAAAAAAAAAAAAAAAGACTCAGAGAGAGAGTCAATGATATGGAGAGTCAGAAACATGTAGGCTAATATATGCATCTGTAAGTGTACATGTGGCCAAAGAAGAGGAATCAAAAAAAAAAAAACCAGCTAGTAAGACCAAAGCAGCAATATCCCCTGTATACTGCCCCACCTCTCCCACCTAAATATGTTGAAGAGAAGCCCGGACATTTACAAATGGGCTTTGCCTCCACCCGCACTACAACTGGTTATTATTTTGGCTGGTGCAAGGATGTTTACATCTTTGTGGGAAAAAATGAGATAATGGGTACAGTACAATTTGGAAAAGATGCATAAAACCATCTGAAGAATCCTCCTCGAGATTTTCTCCCCAAAAAATGACAGCAATTATACACTTTCAGGATTGGCAGGCTTGTTTTAAGTAAGAAAAGGTTCTAAGTTTAAGAAAATTATTTAACCACTAGGACTGGCCACATTAGGAGCAACTGTTTGCTATACAACTCAGTCAGTAATAATTGCAAAGGTAACTGGGATAAAGATGTATGCTACAAGCCAGCAAACTTAGGAAGCAGTGAAATCATTGTGGACAAAAAACAACAAAAAAGAATCACTCCCTGAACCTAGAGAAAGAACTAAACCAGAAAGCTCTGATAAAAGAGAAATACCTGAAGAAGCAACTCATGTCCCAAAACAGTCAGTACCTGTGCCAAAAGAACTGAGCCCTGAAATGCAGAACAAATCAGAATCCACCTCGGGGACTCACTAAGCTGCTGAGGCTGGACTCGAACCTGCCATCCTCCTGTCTCAGCCTTCCAAGTATACTGGGATCACAGTCATGCACCTCCACACCCGGCCATTCCTAGTCTTTTGAAGAACCTCCACACTGATCTCCAAAGCAGCTGTACTAATTTGCAACCCTACCAACAGTGTATAAGAGTTCCTATTTCCCCACATGCTTGCCAGCATTTACTATTATTTGTAAATAACAGTACATTTACAATTTCTATTCTTGACAATTGCCGTTCTAACTCGAGTTTGATGCAATCTTGATGGAATTTTAATAATTTTGATTTGCATTTCCCCGATTGCTAATGATGTTGAATGTTTTTTCATAAATGTATGAGTCATTTGTAGTTCTTCTTTTGAGAAGTGTCTATTCAGTTCAATTCTGGCCACCTTATTTAAAATTGAAAATCACCCGAACACTCCATATACTGTTGCTACTTTATTTTTCTGCATAACACTTGCCTCTATCAATACTTTGCTACATCATTTATAGTCTGTCTCACCCAACTTAAATATTAGGCCCATGTTGGCAGAGATTTTTATTTGTTTTGTTCACTGCTATATTCCTGATACCAAAAATACATTTGTTAAATGACTAATTTTTTTCATTTTACTATTTATCAGGTGCTACCCAGTTTATGCCTGAGCCCAGCCTCAGGGCTCACAGGCAGTCCTATCCAGAAGATATATATATATGAAACTAAATTAGACCGCAAAGAGAGACCTCATAGAGAACTACATGATATGTGGTGGCACATGCTTGTAATCCCAGTACTTGAAAGGTTGAGATGGAGGATCACAGATTAGAAGTAAACCTCAGCAACTTGGTGTGGCTCTCAGCAACTTAGCAAGACCCTGTTTCCAAATAAAAAATAAAATAGGTCTTGGAGTGAAGGCCCCTGGGTTCCATACCCAGTACCACAAAACAATAATAATAATAACAATAACAACAATAATGATAATGATGATGATGAAAAATTATAGAATGAGTAACTGACAAATACTGAGTATAAATGAAGTCAAGTAGCCGGGCGTGGTGGCGCTCGCTTGTAATCCCAGCATTTGGGAGGCTGAGACCGGAGGATCCGGGTTCGTGGCCAGCCTCAGCTACCTAGTGAGGCACTCCACAACTTAGTGAGACCCTGTTTCAAAATAAAGAATAAAAAATAGGGCTGGGGGTGTAGTTTGGAGATAAAATGCCCCTGAGTTCAATCCCCAATACTGCAAAAAAAAAAAAAAATGAAGTTTTTCCTTGGCATCTTCAAATGTACAGTTTGACCAATGATATAAATGATTAAAACAGAAACTCTGAATGTAATCCAAGTGATATTAAATGGTTCATAAAGCAACATAGAAGTATTATGATGCATTTGATGAATGATAGGGCCATTTATGAGAATGTAAAACACGGTGAAGGTATGAACACCAAAGAAACAAAAATCGGAACACATGTGTGTATGTACATGATACATATTTGTGCACATGCTCGTAAACATACCCACATATCTGCTCTAGATTTCTCAGATTAATGTCTGTTAAGTTAGAATAGCAAAAGGATGTATTCAGGTTTTATTTATTTTTTTGTGTGTGGTACTAGGGATTGAACTCAGGGGCATTCTACCTCCGAGCAATACCCCCAGCCCTATTTTTTATTCTTTATTTTGAAACAGGGTCTCACTTAAGTTGTTGAGTGCCTCACTAGGTAGCTGAGGCTGGCCATGAACCCGGACACTCCAGTCTCAGCCTCCCAAATGCTGGAGGTTTTATTTTTTTTTTAATTTCAGAGTTATAATAAAATATTCATCCCAGTACTTGAGAGGATGAGATAGGAGGATTGCAGGTTTGAGAAGAATCTCAGCAAATAGTGAGACTCTCAGCAACTTAGTGAGACCCTGTTTCAAAAAATAAAAATAAAAACAAAAATAGGGCTGGAGGTAAAATTCAGAGGTAAAATGTCTCTGAGTTCAATCCCTGGTGCTGCAAAAAAAAAAAAAAAAATCAGCAATGTATAAAAAAGATCACACACCATGATTAAATTTATCTCTAGAATACAAGCATATTTCAACATGCAGAAATCAATGTCAAACACCACATTAATAAAGGAGATAACCAACATAATTAAGAAAAAGCATTTGACAAAATCTACCACCCTTTCATGATAAAACCACTCAAAGAGGGCCATGTGTTTTCTCTCCTATGTGGAAGCTGGAGAGAAAATAAGAAACAAAAGGCATTTCAGAAATATGAGGAGAAAGATGATTAAAATAGCGGGAGGGAATAGGAGGAGAGAAGAAGGGAGGAGAGGAGAACTGATGAAGAGAACAGTTCAAATGCTGCTATATCCACATAGGAAAGTATCACTACCAACCTCAGGAACATGTGTGGGGAGGGACTAGGGCGAGATCCGGAGGAAAACACTCGGAGTGCTGTGTGCATGTATGCCTCTATCACTTCAAACCTCACTGTGATGTGCAATTACAATACACCAATGAAAGTATTACAAATAGGAATAGAGAGCTGGGCGTGGTGGCACACACTTGTAATCCCAGCACTTGGGAGGCTGAGACTGGAGGGTTCAGGTTCCTGGCCAGCCTCAGCTACGTAGTGAGGCACTCCGCAACTTAGTGAGACCCTGTTTCAAAATAAAGAATAAAAATTAGGGCTGGGGGTGTAGCTCGGAGGTAGAATGCCCCTGGGTTCAATCCCTAGTACCCCTCCTCCCAAAAAATAGGAATAGAAAGAGATTTCTTCAATCAAAAAAAAATCTATGAAAAAACAGAAAACTGCCATCTTTATCAGTTCTCTTCTGTCCACTTTTTGTATTTTGCTGGTTCTGTTCCAGTTCCTAAGGTCATGGCTTAATTCGTTTACTCTCCAAGTTTCCACATTCATTATAAAGCACAGATAGCAATGCATTTACAACAATTCATTGTGAAGATATCAGTGTGCTGAGCTCTAAGCCGCCATGATCCCAAATGAGAAGGCAATTGGGAGGTCAGGTTCATGCGTGGGACCCTGACAAACCAGGGCCTGTCAAGTTACATGGCTGGGTACCCAAGCACTTCCTGTCCTGATCAGTAGGCTGATTCTGGATGAACCGGAACCCTGCCCAGGCTGGGGCCCCGGGGAAATGAAATTAGATATATAGGATCAACTTCTCCCAAGAAAAGAACCTCCACCCCCAAGACATCATTTCAGCACAATCCAGAACTCACAGATTTGTGACTGGCGACACCATGAAGCCCACAGGGATCTGCTTCTCTCTCCTCCTCTTTTCCATGAACTTCTACACACTGTCAATTAAGATACTTTCTGAATCTATGAGAAAAACATTATGTTACAGCGGACATCTTGGAGGTAAGGCAAAATGGGAAGGACAACCAGAAGGAAATTGTGAAGGCAAAGGGGGTGCAGGCCGTCTGGGTGGTGTTGGTGCCAAGTAACTACGATAAAGTCCCGTTTTATCTCAAACCATAGGTTCTGGGTATCTCATTACGCTGAGTTCCCTCTATGCATCAAAGAAAAAAGAAGACAGAAAGTAGAATCCACTTCAGTTTTTGCCAAGGGGTCTCAGTACAAAAGGAGTAGGGACTATGAAAATTAGAAATTTCTTTGTTAGGATTGTCTATGTTTATTACGGAAGTTTCAATTCTATTCAACACATATGTACAGATCACTGTGTGACAGAGATATAGAGGCCATACTTAGCCTGCTTAAGGCATGCTCATTGTATGTTTGTTTTGTTTGTTTGTTTGTTTGTGATGGTGTAGGGGATTGAACCTAGGAGCATTCTACCTCCCAACTACACTTTCAGTCCTGTGGTTTTTACTTTGAAACAGCATCCATCTAGGTTCCTGAGAGTCCTGCTGCATTGCTGAGGCTGTCCTCAAGCCTGCAATTCTTCTTTGGAAGACTGTCTCAGTTTCCCAAACACTGGGATTACAGGCAGGCACCACCACACCCAGCTTTAATTTGCTCTTGATTCAAATGATAAAGGGCACGAATGAAACAATCAGGGTGAAAGGAGAAGTTTCCAGTTGTGGATAAGGATTGTCGCTGGACTTCAAGACCAACACTAACTCCTTCTTTGTCTCCAACATGGTCATCATGGCTCCTGCTCTAATCGCCCACCTCCATGATCTCAGCAAGACCAAGTGAGTCTGGACGGGTAGACAAAAGGGAAGGAGAATGAGAGAGGACACAGACTCGGGCCAGCGGGGAAAGGGGCTCTTCCACACTAGGCATTTTAGCTGTTCCTTCACAGGTGATGCAGATGAAAAGTCCTTCTCTGCATGCATTTGCAGAGACTCTGGTGGTGATGGGAAAGAGGTCAAAGTAAGGGGTCTAAAGGGCGGTCCTAACGAGAGAAGATGAAATGTTTGCTTCTAGTGACACGGGAGTGTATGGAGAGTTAAAAAATGGATTATATTTAATACGAACAAGTAATACCTTGAGACATGGAGGATGCTTCCAGGTCTCTCTACCTGTCAGCTCTGAGGTAGTAGAGCTACCTTCTTAGTGTCCTTCTCCAGCTCTTTCCGCACGCCACTGATGCAGGCGGTCATCCAGACCCATTGCCCTGTGTCACGCATACAGTGAAATGCATGCTGAAGAACTATAGCTTACCGTGCAGTGATGAAATCAGGTAGATTTCCTTGGGTGGAGGACTTCACTAGTCTGAGCCCATGAGGAAAAGAATGTCAATGGAGGAGTAAAGGAAATTTGACTTTGGGATTCTCTTGCACAGATTTCTGCAACTATCCTGCAAAGTCGGGCAACTGCAAATTACATATTCTAAGATTTTACTACAACACTTTTACACATGTCTGTGAACCCTTCACCTTCTCTGGCTGTGATGGCAACAGAAACAACTTTAAAAATAAAAAACTATGTCAAGAATATTGTTTCCCTCCAAAGTAAGTCTCCGGGTACCTCATTCTACCTTGAATGGCACAGAATCTTAGGAATCATGGGCTTGTTGTTGTTGTTGTTTTCTCCAGGAAAAAGTAAGTGAGAGGCTAGGGGAGCAAAGGCACAAGAAATTATACTTGGTTGAGGATATACCAGAAGCATCAGTTTCAGTGTTATATGTCGCTTGTCATTTGGTCCAGCAACACTATTTTTCTTTTTCTTTTCTTTTTTTTTTTTTTTTGTGTGTGTGTGTGTGTGTGTGTGTGTGTGTGTGTGTGCTGAGGATGTAACCCAGGGGCATTCTAACTCTGAGCTAAACCCCCAGCTCTGTTTTATTTTTTGTTTGAAACTGGGTCTCGCTAGGTTGATGAGAATCTCACTACTTGCTGAGGCTGTCCTCAAACCTGCCATCCTCTGGTCTCAGCCTCCCAAGTACTGGGATGCCAAGCGTGCGCCACCACACCTGGCTCCAGCAACACTCTATTGAAACTAGGAAAAATGAAGCCCAGAGAAGCTAATGATTTGCTCAAGCTCACTCAGAAGAAGGGCATGGATCCAGAGATCCTGACTCTCCACTCAGCATCGCCATGCTACTGTGATGGCCTCAGGGCTTT
>PVLC010034466.1:0-15000 GCA_004027655.1 Graphiurus murinus
AAACAAACAACAACAAAATAAATTTTTAAAAGAGAAAGAACTGAGGAAAAATGCCCAAATCAACCCTATAACATGTTCTGATCTTACAGTTGTGACTCAGCTCACTTATAAAAGTGACCCTGTACCCCAAGCCCCCGTGCAGCAAAGGCTGCCATGTCTGAAGGGTCTCCTCAGCCTGGACAGAGGCGGACTGATTGAAAACTGCTTTTCATCTGCTGTGGGCATAGGCATTTCTGGCCATTTCAGTTTCCCGCCTTTCTAAAAATGCCAAAATAAGTGCAGATAATTGCTAGAGATAGAATACCAGAGATCTATGAGCTTTCAAAGTTTTGGAACTACCCCTCTTTCTCTGGGTAGTAACTTGATGTCTCAAATGTGTCTGGCAGTGTGTAAGTACACATGCAGCGTGGGGTCCTGGAGTAGAGTCACACCTGAGTTTGGCATTCTAGTCCCTGGCAGTATCAACATAAAAAGGTCAAGCTGCATGACCTTGGACAGGCTATTTAACCATCTCCAAACCTTAGGATTTTAAGAGTCAATATTTATCAAGCACAGACATTATCAGTCCATTTGCAGGTATTATCTATTTTATTGCAATGCAGCGGTGAGGGGGAGGCTTCCTGAATCCCCCTGCATGGTGGAGCGCTCAGAAGACAGGCTCAGGAGCCAGCCTCAGGGCACAGTTAGGAAGCGCTGGAGAAGTATCTCCTTGTATCCTCCCTGGCCTCCGTGGTCTCCAGAGTCCCTGCCTCTTTCCCTCGCTGCACCGAGGTGGTCAGGAGGAGCAGGGACGACGAGGGCAGTGCCGGTGCACAGGAACGCTTGGAAGCATGGATCCCATCACCATTGCTTCCTCCACAATGAACAGCTGGACATAAACACACAACGCACGAAGCATGTCTTCCCCTGAGTGACAGGGTTAGGCGGTTGTTTCAGGCTCCAGAAACCGAATCCTGGGGACACACCCCTGTTGGGAGATGGACGTGATTCATAGCATCCCAGTTCAGAAATCTGAGGCCAGCTGGCCTCCTAGTCTCCCGGGAGGGGCAAGTCCAGGGCATCCACAGGTCTCTTCAGTGTTCAGCCTGGGACCTGCATCCCTCTCCACCCCCACGCTGGGAATGTGGCTCTCTTCCTTTTATGTGAATGCTTAAGTTCTCCAAGAATGAGAGCAGCCACATAGTTCCCTTGTATAGAGTACCACACATGTGCTGGGGGTTTTAGAAATGTCTGCTAAGCCAAGTGGGGTTCTTGGGCAAGCAAAGGGAGGCAGGACTTGTAAGAGGAAGAGGGATGGCCGGGGAGAGCACCCTGTGTTCCGAGTGGGGTCCCCTTGCTGTGCAGAGTCCCGAGGGCCACAGAGCCTGCCTCCCTGCACACCCCACCCCTCCTGGCACTTGATAAGGGCTTGGCACTTGGCCACGTGAAAACATATGCCCAGCCTTGAGTGTGGGAGGAGACAGGCAGAGTTGGGATGGCCACAGATGCTTCAGAGGTGGCTGCAGAATGGAAGGTGGTAGCTGGGGTGAGGATGAGTCCCCAAGACCAGTCTCAGCGGCTGTGATTATTTTTCTGAGCTCGGTTCTTCCTGCTTCCTGTTGGATCTGTGTAAACTCCTTTCCTGGGGCGGTGAGCCACAGCCCATTCTTGTTTGCCACTCCAGCAGTGGAAAAGGTTGGGAGAGAATTATCTGTTGTCCCAGAGATCACTTCCTAGAGGAAGCAGAGAGCAGAACTGGACGAATTCCTTCAGGGTAGGTGGTGAGGAGAGAGGACAGGGCGCTGTGGTGAGCTAAAATATTTCTGCTGTGAAGTAAGGTTGAAGCCGACTGGAGAAAGCTTTGCTCTGGCTTTGATCCACAAGGGAATGTTGTCTGAACCTGAAATACTGGTTTGGGCTTTGCGTGCAGCCCTTGCCTACCTGGGAGTGCCAGGGCTGGAGCTCCAGGGAAGCTCACACTGGGCCTGAACAGCAGCTGCCGCTGGAGGCTGAGGATCTCTGCTGCGGCCCAGACTCCAAGCACCTGCGTGGGAAGGTGGGCGAAAAAACAAGGACGCTTGAGGGGTCGCCCTGGGAGAGCATAGGGTGCCAGCCGTTAAGGAACTTCCCTCGATACCAACTTGTGGCTCAGCATCGCCCTATTTGCTAGATAAAATCCAAGTCGTTGTGGCACCATCCGCAGAGGAAGGAGGAAGTGGCTTTGTCTGGAGGTCACACTTGCTGGCTGTCCTGCTGCCTGCTGCTATGGCTTTCCTCTCCTGGCTAACACAACAGTGCGCTTTTATATGCTTTCTTCGTGAGTGCAGGTCTTCAGTGCGTTTCTGGTCATTAGACTTCCAAAGGTAGTAGGGTTTCTTTGCGTAGTATTTCATCCCAGTTCTAACAAACGCTGACTGGGGTCTGTGCGTGCAAGTAAGACTGTCTGCTGGCAGCAGTTCTCCTCTGGGGTTCCTGTCCCCCCCCCCCCAGGGTCTTTGCAGCACTACTTTTCCTACCTTACCTTGGAGCCCAGCACCTTGATTAACGACTGCATATTCTTTTGCTGGGTGTGTGTGCACATGGAACAGCTGGTCACATTCGGAGCAGGCTCATGGCCTTTCACTGTGCCTGGGCACCTGATGGACTTGAGCTGATGCAGGCGGAAAGCCACCAGGAGGACGCCTCTTCAATGCACACACCATTTCTTCTTCGTCCCATTGTGAATGCTTCAGAAATTGAACAGCTGTGGCCATTTTTTATCCTTCTTCTGCATCCGTGGTGATCTCAGAAGGGTATCAGGGTGTTGAGCACCTGTGAACAAAGCCAGTAGGGGCCGCTCTGCCAGGAATTGAAGGACAGCCCAGGGGTGGGGCGAGTGGTTCAAGTCAGAGACCCCAGGTCCTCAGGAAGAGAGGCGGGCCCTGTGTTTCTTCAGTGTGGCCCTGGATTACTAGCAATTTCGCTGTGAGCTAACTTCTTATAGCGACCTTCATAGTTTTATTTTGGTATTAATGTGTGCATGAGCATTATTGCTATGTTGGAACTTCAGAAAGAGTCGTGCCAGCTGTTATGTTATTTCATATTGTCAAACAGCAATGGAGAGTTGGTTATAGAGTAAAAAAGGAAACTAGAAAGCTGAAGACTTAAGGACCATCCTGTGGAAAGCCTCAGTTGCCTGAATGTTCTCTCTCCTTGAACACTCTCCAAATCCCATCGAGATGATTCCTCCCAGACTGGAAGGAAGACAAGGAAGACTTGAAAAACAGCATCTTCTACTGGGTGCAGGGTCACACTCCTGTAGACCTAGGCTTAGAGGCTGAGGCAGGAGGATAGCAAGTTGGAGGCCAGCCTTCGCTACTTAGCGAGACTCTGTTTCAAAATAAAAAGTTCTGGTGGTGTAGCTTGGAGGTAGGATGCTCCTGGGTTCAGTGCCCAGTACAAAACAATAACGAATAAAATAATAAAATTTTAAAAATACCTCCTTAGTGTGTTTGTGGAAATCTGACAAGACTTAAGGACTACTAGGAGACAAGGTTTAGGCAGAGTTTATCTGCCCCATAGGGGCCGCCTGGACAAGGGAAGCTGAGGGCGCTGGGGGGGTGGTGCTTTGCACAGCCCTGAGGTGCATGGTCAGTTGCAATGGGTCAATGTCATTCATGATGGCTCAGGACCAGAGGAGACATCCTCAGCGCATTCCAGACAAGCCTGAACCTCACTAGGCCCCGGAGAGTCTGGGGTGCAGCTGCCCGCGCTTCTGTCATTGGTAGTCCGGGCCTCGTGCACACATCTCTCCTTCAGTCACCAGAGCCGGCTCGCTTAGTTTATGCTCTTCTATCTCTGGTCACTCTGAAGGTTTCCGTTCCAACTTACTACATACATTTGAGTCTGTATGGGTAGTGGGTTAATGTGGGTTAATGTTTGATCAGAAACCATTTTATTCCTCTTAACTACACATTCCTCCCTCCCTTATTATTATTATTTTTTTAATGTGACTGTTACTACAAAGAACTACATCTCTAAAGCACAAATATTTTAAATTGTCTTTATCATGGCAGTGCATTGGTGCTAGCGGGTAGAAATATGGCCTGCCCAGCTTTGCAACTTCCAGATGGTGTTCCAGAAGCCGTGGCTGGAGCGTACGACAGGCAAAGGAATGACTTAGGCAAAATGTAAGGTTCTCTGGCCCATAGCTCGTCTGATCTCAGTCCTGAACCTAAAGATACTTATCGCCAACATACTGTGTGTTCTTTCAAAAGATAGCTATATCAAAGATTACTGACGTTTAATGAGATGATTGCACCTGTCTGTCACCGCAATTAAAACATTTATGAGATCATCAAACACCTTTTTGAGTGTTCCTCAATGTATTGCTCTTGGTATGATATCCTATCCATCATAGCGCTATGCAAATAATTACATTAGCCGGGTATGGAGGAGCGTGCCGGCGCCGTGAGTGAAACATCAATTGCCAGCTAGGTTTGGGGTGAAGCCTGGGCCACCTTCGTAGCACAGCTATGACTAATCAGATGGTGTTTAAGTTAATTACTCTTCCCAGAAGCCAAGGGCTGATGGAAGTCAGAGACAGTGTCTCTGTGTGGGACCCCGGCGCCTGCCGGTGGTGCGGAGTATTTATCGGATCCTCTTTGAACAAGCTCCCATTCGTGACAGGTTTTGGAAGAAGAAAGGGGCTGTGTTGTCGGAGACTGACCCCCATGTGCAGTGTGGGGAACGTGCTGAATTCCTGGTGTCAGTCCGTTCGACCAAGGGGAGGCTGTGTGTCAAGCAGAAAGACATGGCTGTCCACCGGAAATCAGCTCGCATCAGCCCTGGCTTCTAGGGAACCCAGGCGTCCCTCCTCTCCACCCACTGTAATCCGGCCTTCTCGTCAGGATCTGCCATTGGCCTGTGGCACCCTTGTCTAAGTGTCCGGACCTCCTGAGGTGCTTTGCCTGCTGTGGAGGCGGAGGGAGTTACTTGGTTGGTGACTGTCCCTCTGCTCAGTCGATGCTGGTTTTGACCTCCACCAGCCAGTGTGTTAGGGATTGGCCTCTGGCTGGTCCTAGCCTGCGACGCAGGTCTGACACCTGTGTAATGTCCTGCAGCCTCCCGATGGCGATGGCTCACACTTGGAATCTGTGCTGTAAGATCTGGGAAGAGAGACCTTCAATAATGGGGCAGGAAGGACCAGGAGCCTTCTTCAGTGGAGTTCAAATCCTATAAGGAATTTTGTGAATGGTTTAGTTACAAGGCTCTTGTCTGGGCAAAAAGAATCGACCTCTTGGACATTGGCCATTGGCAGCACGACTCTTTTGGTCAGGAATTTTAGTTGCACTAAAAATAATCCATTGTGGCTACTTTAAGCAGAATAAGAATTTTATTAAAAGACCTTGTATTTTTAAAAATATGAAATAGACGGGGCCCAGGTAGCTCATAGACCATGGAGGCCTGACCTGTAGCAACTGTGGAGGTCTCTCTTCACTGGAAACACCCCGCCAGGGTGCCCAGAACCTTGCATAGCAGCTGTCGCCCCTCCTCCATTACACCCCCCGAAGAACCTGGTCACCGAGGTTGTCATGAGACCCCATCTCCTTCCTCCAGCTGCTGCTCTTTAGGGTCCAAAGTTCCTGCGGAGACTTCATCCGATCGGCAGAACCCACCTGATCTGCCTCTGCGCAGTTGCAAGAGAGTCTGAGGTGTTGAGTTTCCTGGAGTGAAAGGTGGAATTTATCGTGTAGACAATTAGCAAAATCATAATGTCGCAACAATTCAGGAAGCCACAAAATGTGAGGAGCAGGGCAGCGCCCACGAGGCCCCGGTCTCCAGAGGATGTCCCCGTCCCCGTCCCATACTCCTGGGCGAGCGTCCAACTGAGTGGTCTCTCCTGGGGCTTTATCGACTGTCATGGGCACCTCAGTTCTTTCCTCAAAGCCTCAAAGCCGGCTGGAAAGAAAGGAGGCTGAGATCCTTTTGCATTCAGTGGACACGTTAGGAATGCTAGCAGGAGACTGCGTCCATTATTATCATTCTTCTTATTCGATGCTTTTGTATATAAATATGCCTAAGGTTTCAGAGATTCAGTGATGTATTTAGCTAATGCTTATGTTGTTATAATGTACTAGTGTGTTCGTGTCTCAGATTAGTCTGAGAGAGAAAAATGAAATAATGATAGCTGCTGTGGGAAGCCTGATCACAGATTCTGGCGATGGAGCAGATACTCTGCAACGCGGTGAGCTCCTAGGACCCTGGGCCTTTTGTTACTGCCCTTCTAGGAAGGGAAATGGCCCCAGACTGGTCTCAAAGAATAGCAGTAAATAACACACACGGACCCAGGAGAGGAGCAGAAATGAACGTGGAGGCTGAGGGGCTGAGGGTTCCCAAGAGGCACTGGAGTTTAGAATTGGGAAGAATCGTGGGGACCCAGCCCCGGCATTTGGACTCCCCTGCAAAAAGGAATAGCCATGAGTGATTTACTCGTCGCTGCCTCGAGTCCCGATGATATGTTGAGCTTCTTCTCTCACCTGGTGGTCAGAGAACCTGGAAGAAAGCATCGCTTCCCCTTTCCCAGATGAAGAGACCGAGGTGCGGGGATTTCAGAGAACCTGTCTTGTCCGCAGGTTGTCCTGGGGTTGAGCTGGGATCAGTGTCTGGACTTGCTCTCAAGCATGGAGCTCATGTTCAGAGTAGAGCCGGTGATCCACGTATGCCTTGGGCTGCTTCTGTTCACTCCAGTTAATTGTTCTGAAAACCAGCACATTGACCCGGCCTCTGCGTCTTTCCTGCTCCGTCTTCATAAACACTTGGCCTTGACTCCCCCCTCTCCTTTTTCTCTCTCACCTTCTTCTATTTGGTGGTACTGGAACCAAGCTACACCCCCAGCCCTTTTTTATGTTGAAACAAGTTCTCGCTAAGTTCCTGCGTGCTGGCCTTGAACCTGTGATCCTCCTGTCTCAGCCTCCCAAGCACTTAGGTTACAGGCAGGTGCCACCACAGGGCCTGGCTTGACCGTCCCTTTTCTTACTGATCTCGTTCTGATCTTACTCTGGGTGTCTGTTTTGTTTATTTCTTTGCATGACAATGAGCTAAGTAAAAAGCCATGCTGGTTTTCATTTATTCATTTATTTTATTTTTTTAGCTAAGGTCCTTGCCTTGTAGAAGTTTATAATCTGAAAAACATAAATATTGGCAGAGCAATAACTCTGAGGCTGGCAGAACGACAGGACACAGAGAAGCGGGGGACATTTGGGTCAAGACCAGAGCCTTGTATTATGGTCCCTGGTAGCCGCCACAGCCTGGAGACATCAGTGGACAAGGCCCCTGTCACAATTTGATAAGTAGTTTCACAGCTAAGCACAGTAGGCCCTGAGTATGCAACTGTGTAATACTCTTGGTTTCAAGTCCTTAAAGATGGCCACGAATGTCTATAGCATGCCATCCTGGCTGTAATTTTGCCGAGGTGCAGCTTAGGATACTTGCACAAGACTAATTCACGTAGGGAGTGAGCCAGCCCAGCCGGCTGCCCGCAGCCTGGCCCTCCAGGCCCACAGCCTGTCTGGACGCTGGGCTCCAGGTCTCCGGTGGACAGGCCGGCTGCAGGTGCAGCTTGCACTCCGTTTGTGCGTTTTTGTGTCTAGCCTGCCCTGGTATTCGCGGTCCCCATAGCGACCTGCCGGAGGTCCCAGGTGTCCTTCTGCTGTCCTCCTGGGTGTGTGGAGGAGGTGTGCACGGCCCTCCCTGACTGGAGGCACCTCTGTGGAAGCAGGGTGGCTGGCGTCCAGCTCTGTGTGCCTTCCACAGGCGAGCTGCGTTCAGCTTGGGCAGGAATTACTCATTCCCCTCCTCCTCCCCTCCCCTGCTCGGGGCCCAGCAGCCAGCCCTTAGCCACGGTCCAGCGCTTGTCCTTCTAGGACTCCGAAGCCGACCGCAGGCCCCACCAGGAAAACCCTTCTTGTTAACCAGGCGGTTGGTTCGGGGACTGGCCTGGTGCACTTTCTTCAGGTTTCCCACAAACCTCATCCTGCCTTGGAGGGGGAGGTGGCTTGCGTCTGGGGCTTAGAAAGGCCTGGCTTCTAGAGCAAAATCAGAGGAACGTTGCTTCCATTCTTCCTTCCTTCCACAGACCAGCGTCTTCCTCCTCCGAGACACCATGTCTCCCAGCCAAGACCCAGCTGGCCGGTCCCTAGGGATTTTCCATCAGGGTGGAGAGCGGGGAGCCCTTTGCCCTCCTGATCACAGGGAAGCCCCCAGGTGGTCGCGGAGGCCCTCCTGCCGGAGCCTGCGGACCCCGAGCGCCATCCCCAGGCGCGGCCTCACTTGACATCTTTTTATCGGCCGGGCTTGGCACTGCCAGGACCGGCCTCTTGCACCAGTGTGGCAGCAGCCACAGCCCCTCAGCTTGTTAGACTGAAAGAATGTGCCGTTTTAATTAATGATATGTAAATATCCTTGAATGGGCCGCATTTGCATATTAAGAGAGATTTGCGGAATCTGCGGAGTAATATATTTTAATTAAGGATTAATTAAAAATAATGGGAATTTCATTTCGCCTGGCAGAATCCGTTTAGATTTTAGCACACGTCTGCTTGGGAGCCCGGTAGGAAGGGCTGTGCTAAGATTCTCGCAGTCGGGAGGCACACCGGTGTCCTCGTCCCCGAGCCCCACCCGGGGGGAACACCGAGATGGGAAGGGGTGACGCTCTCCTCTCCTCTCCCCCGCCACACACCCCTCTCCTTCCCTCCTCTTTGTGATTTTAGGGCTGTTTTGGTATTCTTTATGGTAAAGTAAGTAAATGGCTCTGAGACACGGAACACTAGTTGTGTTGGCAATTATGTTAATGGGATGCTATTAGGCTATGATTCTATATGAGCAATTGGGGAGAAGAAATGCCTTACTGAGAGAGAATGATACAACAGACGTCTGTCTTATTGATATAGTTCCAGTGGTGCTTTCTGCATAATTACACTCGGCCACTTTCTTTAGGTGGGGAGAGGCCGCCGCATTGGGGCATCAGGAGCGAGAGATCGGGGTCGGGGTGCCCCCTAATACATGCACAGAAGGCCCGGGGGCGGGGGAGCAGACGTTCCCAGCAGATCTGGGCTCTGCAGGTGAGCAAAACTTGTTTCATAGAAAGCCTACTCCGCTCCGCTTCCTGGAAGTCTCTCAAGTATGGGCGGGCTTCTGCGCTCAGTCCTTCTCTCCAGAAGTTGAATTCTCTGGAACATGTGCCCTGGCTCCCTGGCCTTCTGTGTCTGACCTCGCCCCCTACTTCCTTTCTTGGGTTCATTCAACAAACTCCCATATCGTAGGGAATTCACTCAAACACGTGTTCACAGCCTTCCCCCGTCTCTTGCCGTCCCCCTGGCTTTGCGGTGGGTGTGCCCATTTTGGAGGCCATCCGTGGCTATTCACGAAGTCTTCTTATGAATTGTATTGCTGCCTATTCCTCTCTTCAGTTCTGCTAGTATTTGCCTTACGTATTTAGGTGTTCTGAGGTTGGCTGCCTCTGTGTTTCTACTTGTTATATCTTTAGGATGAATTGTCATGGATGGGGCTTCTACAAGCCCTTCCTCTCGTCCCCGTCCCAAAGGCGCTCGCAGTAGGGGGATTTGACCACCAGCTGCAGTGTTTCTCTCGCATATTTGGGGGCTCTAGGCGCGTGGGAGCCCTCATAGCAGCGGGCAGAGCCCTTGAGGATGTGTGACTCTGCCCTGGTGACCAGGTGCAGGTAGCTGACTCCTGAGGCCCTCCGCAGAGGAGGAGGCTGAGCTGGTCTCTTCCCTGATGGCCACAGGCTTGAGGGCGTCTGTGGGAAATAGCCCAGGACCTCTGATGGGTACATCTTTCTAGCTGATTTCCTGGATTGTTTTCATGAGTGCCACAGTGATGAAATGCTGGGATGAACCGGTGGGGCCAGGGATTTAGCAATTCTGCTTCTGCAGGCATCCCTCCGGTGGCAAAATCCAGCACCACCACCGGGAGTCTTAACTCCATCTTCTCCTGCCTCGCATGAAGAGGCCAGCCATGCACGCTGACCCTCCTCCTCCCCGTTAGCACAGATTTAGGGGGTCCACCCCTGGGCCCAGCTGTGACAGCCTTCCCTGTATGCATGCTGACATCTCCACAGTCAGCCGTGCAGGGCACGTGGAAAGGGAGAGGGGGCTGGGGCCAGCTGGCCTTCCAGGCTGAGTGTATTGGGACTGCTGAGATGGGGGGACAGAGGAGCCGGCAGAAGCCCATGGCGACCCTGGGCCAGGAAGGTGGAGCGCAGAAGAGCAGGAGAAGGGAGAAGAAGGTGCTAGGGCCCCCTGGGCTCAGTGTGAGGTCAGCTGGCGGCGGGAGACAAGGCCCGGGAGGGTCTGAAGGAGCCTCCTCTTCCTGCGAGTCTCCTGCCGGCGTGCTTCGCAAAGCCAAAGGGGCCGTGTCTAATGCAAATGGAGAAAATGCAGTTTCTGGTAAGAGTTCCCTAATAAATAATACCCAGTCTTCTTTCCTATCAGCCCGTGACATCCCCATCTCTCTTTCCCATGCACCAGCCCAAGACATTTAATGATGTGGCGCTCCCCGTGGGATGTGAGGGCCATGCTAATATCGCCACTCTCACAAGATGGTGGGAACAGGTTTCATTCTGGCTCAATTATTCCTCAGTGCCAGAAATCACAAGATAAATATAAATATGTTTCAAGCGCAGAGGTGGCCCTTTTCTCCCTCCCTTCTTCCTTCCCTCCCTCCTTTCCTTTTTTTTTTTTTTTAAGTTGGAGAAGTTACTGATATACATGTATATATATATTTCCTTTTCATTATGTAGAAATTCGTCCAGAGCTAGTTTTGGCCGCTGGAGGATTTCATTAACGAAATGAAGTAAAAATAATCAATTTCACATGTTCCCAGTGTTTGTGGTAATGGTTTCTCTAACAATTCTGATTAGCCGCGTGAGATGGAATTTTTCTTTTAGATTAGTGCACGTTGACGTTAAAGATGGGCGGACTTGGTGCGTGTGCTTGCGCCTGCGTGTGCCTGGGTGCCCTGCCGGCCTCCCCGTGCCTGCCTCCTGCTCTCTCCTCAGCTTCATCTTCACGGTCCCCTTTCTGTTCCCCAGGTGATTTTGGAATGGTGCTTCTCTGCCTTTGCTCTCTCCTGTAAGCGTGCGTGCGAAAGGCTGTGTGTGTGTGTGTGTGTGTGTGTGTGTTTGGCAGGAGAGTGCAGCAGACGCTGGGTGAATCTGCATTCAGATCCCTGGGAAGCCAGGGTTTGGAGCCGGGGCCCTGCTCTGTGTGAGCCTGGGTGTCTGGCTGGCATGTGTGCTGCCCTGGGGTACCTGTGTCGCCTTCGGGGAGCTCATGAGAAGCTCGAGGTCCAGCCTCTCCTGTCTTCCTGGACCCCTTGGGTGTGCACAGAACGAACAAATGGAGTCCGCCGTGGATTTTCCACCATTAACTTGTTTCTTTGTTTTCCATGCGTCTCTCTGGCTCTGGCTGTCTCTGCTTCCTTTCTCCTGCCCCTCTCCTCTCTTCCTCCTTCCACACACCGTGTGCTGCGTGTGCAGCCCTGCGTCCCCTGTGTGAGCAGCACCGCCATGGACCCCGCTTCCTCTGCGGCACGCGTGTGTGCGCAGATGCCCGTGGATGTAACGCACGGTGGCGGGCCGCCGTCCCTGCATTGTCTGCACTTTGTTCCTCTGATGAGCTGTCACCCACGGGCACTGCCCGGGGATTTGATCCCAGTAATCTCTAGACCCCGTGGAAGACATTAAACCCCCGCCCAGACCCTCCACTCTGCCTCTGTCTCTGAACCTTTCACTCCCCTTTAATGAGAATTTCTCCTAATTATTTCAGTGGCTGCAGCAGAGGGACCGCGGTGTACTTAGATCTCGATACTGGGACGTGACTGTTATGCTGATAGAAGCAAGAGATCAATAATTTAGGCCCCAGCTTTAATGGCAGAGCGGAGAGCTTAAGTGTCTGCATTCAGGTGGAGCCTTGGAGGTTCTCAGAGCGTTAACCATTTCCACTGGATTCTCTGCCGCCTTTCTTCTGAAGCTGCAGCCCATCAGTATTCTTCTCCTTGCTAAATCGCGTTTATAAAAAGAAACTCGTCTCTTTGAACACACGACCGTTTCCGTTTTCTCCCGTGACTGTGCTGGGGTGTGCCTGTGCGCCCGAGTGGACATCTGAGCTCACTCACATGTGTGTACGCACACCGGCACATACAGATTTCTATTTTCGTTCTCGTCTGGGGAGTGTCCTCAGTCACATGTCTTTGGCTTTTGGACTGCCCATAATTTGTCCTTTCAGAATTCATCTGGCAAAGATGCAGCCACTTCAAAAGCAAGGGTAGAACGTCATCTCTCTCTTCCTGTCTGCCTTTTCCTTTTTTCTTTTCTACCCTGTCTAATTTCCCCTTCCATCTGAACACCGCAATTGCGCTCGGCCAGAAGGGGCAACACCAAAGCGCCGAGCTCGTCCAGATGTGGGTGTGCACATGCGTGCGATCCAGGCCCCTTCCACGTGGGGCTCTTCTTTGAGGAATTCCAGCGAGCCTGTTGGGGCCCCGGCAATTTCATACAATACCTCCATACTACCCAGACAGACAGACGCCGGGAGCGCTCATACTATGTGACATCTTTTATATTAAACGCGAAGAGAGAAACACAACGCTGCATAGCCCAGTTAAGGGTTCTCTTGGAAGACTAGTCACTGGAGTATTTATCACCTGGTGACCCGTGGGACGAGAGGGCGACAGTGCTCCCCAGAGAGTTAGAGCAGGCTGGGGCCCCAGGACCACTGTCTCCAGTGGAGAGCCCGACCTCTCTGCTATGTTTTGTTTTTGTTTTTGTTTTTTTCCTGGAAACTTACTAATATTTTAAAGTCAGGTTAGGACACTTTAACCCCTGTGACTCTGCTTCTATCTTGACCTTATGAATTCAATAAAGAAAACTTTTTTTTTTAATCCTACATTTTCCAACTGGGAGGACATTTTAGGAGAGTGTGGAGTGATTCCCCACAGGTCTTCCAAAATGGCCGCCACTGGGGGCAGAGCCATGGCCGTGGCTTGCTGGCCTTAAAGGGGCCAGGTCCTCTGCTGCAAAAGCACAACCAGGCCTGCTAGGCTTCCATCTGTCCCTGGTAGGCAAGTGCAGAGGGCACCGTGGGTGACCGCAGTGCTTATGTGTGGGGAAGCAGGCACCTATGAAGTGACTGGGGCCGGAGACCAGACCTGCTAGTTTCCAGAGCGGCTAGTTTCCTGGTGCAGCGCCCGCTGTTGCACTGTGTGCCTCTTGGTCTTCCTCCCTGGCTGGCCTCTGGTGTGTTCCTTCTGTTTACTGTGTTGGGGCTTCTGATTGTACAGGAGATGACGGTGTTGTCTTGTGTCCCAGGAAACCTCTTTCTAGAAGTGGATTCCCTGCCATGGCTCCAGATCTGGTTATGCTGGAGTCGTGACCTGCGTGGGCATAGGAGGAGGCGGAATGAGGCTAGACTAAGGGCCCTTGTTGTGCGTGCCGTTGTCTCTAGCTGGTTCTCTGGCCTTGGAGACCTTTAGTTGGTCTCCTTCTTTAATTCCTACTTCAAGGTCACCGCTGCATTGTTAACTTGGAATGCCAGACCTGCTTTTGGGAAATTGCCACCAAAGCCCACTTTGCAGTTAGAACGACCGTCTAGGGACTTGCAGTGAACATGAGGCAAGAGAAAGCTGTAAATGGAATGCCTTGGGAAATTCTCTGGTGGAGAAAGGGATGCTGAACCACTCAAGTACCCTGGTGCCACATGGACAGGTAGACATTTTTACCAACACTGCCAGGACTTGGAAACCATCCCTTGCGCCAAGGCGTCAGGGAAGCAAAACTTCAGCAAACAGAAGGAACTGGAGAGAGGTTCCGAAGTCTGTGTCCAGCTGGTCCTGGAAGCCTCTGGCCCTGGCTTAACCAAGATGGAAGGTGACGTCAGGTTGGTCAGAGGATGATGCCTCTGAATGAATGGGTCATGACCTCGTGCTGCCGTGACATAACCGTCTTGCTGGTCACCAGCTATGGCTCACGAAGGCTTTCATGTCTCTACTGCTGTCCCGTGCTAACCCCGTGGGAGCGGGAGGAACGAAGCTGTGGGGGTCTGGAATGTCTAACGTCACAAAGCTGGTAGACAGGCACCTCAGATGCAGGACCACCTCCCAATTCTTTAATTCCGGGCCCTGGGCGGGCAGATGAGGCCTCCAGATATCGTGTGCCCAAGAGTTTGCTTGAAAAGGGTGTAAAGCCATTTCACCCATGACAACAAAGTAGAAATAAAGATTCTGTTCCTGGTGTTTATTCCACCTCTGACATCTACCCTCGGGCACCCAAGAGAACAGGGAAGTCTGTGTTAGCATTTGCTTAAGTGCTGACCATCATGGTAAGCCCTGGCCTTGGGCTCCTCCCTCGGGGAGGCAGCAGTCTCGTAGTCTAGCCACTTCTCCTTCCCTCTCCTCTGCCCACTTTCTGAGGGACCCCTGCCCCGACTTTTCCTTTGATGTCACGCCTGTGGCTACCTTGCTCCTACCAGCCCCATGAACCCCGGCACCCTCTAAGACACCAGCGGCTGACCGCCATCTTCTTCCTGTTCCCTGCCCCACTGTTTCGGTGTGGATGGGAACTTCACATGGCCTCTGGCGGGTGCTGACGCGGTCCCCATCTTGCTGCACAAGGCAGAATGGAGGGTGAGCCTGCAAACCAACCGGAGCGCAGGGCTGAAGGACGCAGGACGCCTCCTGAGACGGTGAGGACGCGTGTCCCGAGCCCTGGAGCTTGGCTGCAGGTACAGTCACCGCCAGGACTTTTGGGTGCAGACACTGAGTCCTGGATTGTACGGAGTGTTGGTACATTTTTATTTTTGCGTGAGACAGTTGGTCCTGCTCCTTCAGTGACTGTCACACCCTTGGTCCTGCTCCTTCAGTGACTGTCACACCCGTTCTTGGTCTAGTTTCTACTTCTTTTCCACCCAGAAGCCATGCTAAGGTCCTGTCATGACTCGTAGCCGTATCCTCGTGCTTTTGACA
>PVLC010034467.1:0-16903 GCA_004027655.1 Graphiurus murinus
CAACTCACCGGAGACTCTCCTGATCTCCCTCTCCTTCACAGGGCTTCCCAACTCATGGTACTTTTTCTAGGCGAACCTAGAATTCTAGCTTGAATTCTATGCATATTTATGCTTTTCTTACCTCCTACTAGACTACAATATCCTTAAGGACCAAAGGGGAAGGGAAAGTGAAGAAATTATGGTCATGGAACGATTACTATAACAAAGTACCTCAAACACAGATGTGCACTCAATAAATATTTGTTGAATAAATGAATGCCAAGCGCTGGCCAAAGCATATCACATACACGACCTTGTTTAGTCTTCGTAACAACCCTGTGAATGAGTGTCAGTCTCTCCATTTAGAAGGTGCAGAAACTAAGCTAGAGGTTAACTACATTTGTCCACGCTTCATAGCTAATAAAGCCGAAGAGCAGAGTCAAATGCACTTCTGTGTCTTTCCACCTAGCTTGACATCTGAAAATTATTCGTTGAATTGATTTAAACAAATCTATTATCCAAGTTCCCTCTCTATGCATATCCGAAGTCTTTAGGATTATTCCTCGCAAATGGTAAAGGAGTGTGGAGTCCAACTAGGGGGGAAAAAAGACTCCCTTGCAAGGTTTTCAAACATCACAGACAGATCGTTTCTGTGTATTTACTGTAAAATAATGTCTGTATCCTTTGCGATTCTGTTCCCACTGACTCTTCAATTTCTAGTCTTACTCTTGTGATTAACTCAGTGCATCCCATGTGGGGTAGGAGGAAAAGAATAATAACTTGGAACTCAGTATTCAGATCTTCTGTCCCCCTGGCTCGACCACGGGAAGACAAAAGACAACTGAAACATAGGCATGGCTGCTCAGCTTTAGCTGGAGGGAAAGCCAAGAAAAGTCACTGGTTAAAAGGAAATTGAATTGGATATGGTGGCTCATGCCTGCAATCTCAGTATTGGGAGGCTGAGGCAGGAGGATCACAGGTTCAAGTACAGCCTCAGCAATGTAGCAAGACTCTCAGCAGCTTAGTGAGACCCCATTTCAAGACAAAAAGTAAAACAGGGCTGGAGGTATAGCTCAGAGGTAGAATGCCCCTGGGTTCAATCCCCAGAACCACATACACACACACATACACACACACACACACACACACACACACACACACACACACACAGGCAATTCCAGGTTCCTCCACACTTTCCTGTATAAGAAGAAAACTAGTGATGATGTGGGTTCGTTCATAATTTCAAGGAAACTGCATTTGTGATCTTACAGAGAAATAACCAGGAAGAAAGGCAATTACTAAGCAAAGAGGAACTGTGTATTTCTGTACTTGGGTATGCTCCCGCATTGGCCACGTTCTTTCTACTGTTTTAAAGCAATCTTACTTACACGTGGAGAAACACAGAAGGTTCCAGTCTACTTAGTTTCTACGTGACATAGCCTATACAATAGAGAATGGAATCAATGCTTTTTATCAATGTTTTAACATAAACTTCCTGTAGATATACATCAGTATCTGTTAGTAGACTAATGGTACTATTGGTAGCATATTTGAACCAATAGGAACTTTGAATATGGAATTCAACTTTAAGAGTCAGAATGAAGCCGGACATGGTGGTGCACACTTATAATCCCAGTTCTTGGGAAGCTGAGACAAGAGGATCTGGGTTCACTGCCAGCCTCAGCTACTTACTAAGGCCCTCAGCAACTTAGTGACACTCTGCTTCAAAATAAATAATAAAAAATAGGGCTGGGGATGTAGCTCAGAGGTAGAATGACCCTGGGTTCAATCCCCAGTACCACCAAAAACAAGAATCAGAATGAAGCTGGGCATTGTGGAGCACACCTGTAATCTTAGTACTTGGGAGACTGGTTCAAAACCAGCCTCAGCAATTTATTGAGGCCCTCAGCAACTTAGTGAGACCCTGTTTCAAAATAAAAAATAAAATAGAGGTGGGGAAGTAGCTCAGAGATAGAATGCCTCTGGGTTCAATCCCCAGTATCCCCACCCCCTACACACACACACACACACACACACACACACACACACACACACAAATTTTTAAATTAAAAAATAAAATAGGGCTGGGGATGTAGCTCAGAGGTAGATCACCCTTGGATGCAATTCTCAGTACTACACACATACACATACACACACAGACATGCACACACACAAGATAAAAAGAGAATAATACTCAGTATTCTGTGATCAACAGACTCTTAAAAGGACATGTCAAAAAAAAAAAAAATAGCCAGGTGTGGTGGTGCACGCTTGTAATCCCAGTACTTGGGAGGCTGAGACAGAAGGATCCAGGTTCCCAGTCAGCCTCAGCTACTTAGTAAGACCCTTTGCAACTTACTGAGACCCTGTTTCAAAATAAATAATAAAAATAGGACTGGGGTAGCCCTGTTTTTAGTAGCTCAGAGGTAGAATGCCCTTGAGTTCAATCTCCAGTACCACACACACACAAAAAAAAGAAACTTATAACAAGCCAGGCACAGGTCAGCCCCTCTTAATCACCATACTTGGCTGTGGTATGCCCAAATCTGTCCAAATCCCTCTGAGATCCATTCATGTTTTCTCTCTCCAGCCATGTCTTCTGGGCAAGTGGCTTCATAACCTTATTTTGAATGACAGCTCCAGTGGTAACCAGGATCTCAGGTTCTGGGGTCAGGCAGACTTTGACAACAGGCTTTGCTCCTCCACTACCAGCCTGACATCTAAAGTAAGTTCTTCACCTCTCTGGCCTCAGTTTGCTCATCCACAAAATGGGGCAGCATGACACTGAGCCATAGCGAGAGGGAATGATACCATTCGCGTCTGTCCACTGCTAAGCACAGTATCTGGAATGTAGAAAGGATCCACAGCCTTGTTACCATCTGGGATGGTAGGAGTTAGCATTTCGTTAGATGTGACTTAAATTAACCTCAATCTGGATGTGTCAAACAATCTGGGCTCGTCCTACCAAAGCTCTTCTGTTTTCAAGAACCCTTCGCCTTCCTTTACTTCCAGAACCTTCTCCAGCCCTTCCCTCCTAAATGCTCACAATGCCCATGACTAAAGGAACTCTGTAAGCAAAAGGACACTCACACCCTCCCAAAACAATTGCCTACCCAGGGTCAAAGGCTTAATGTAAAAAAACAGCTCGAGCGGGAAGCTGAGACAGGAAGAGCACGAGTTCGAGGTCAGCCTCAGCAACTTAATGAGGCCTTCTGGAATTTAGTGAGACTCTGTTTCAAAATAAAAACAAATAAATAAATAAATAAAGTTTAAATAGGGCTGGGGGTGTATTTCAGAAGTAGAATGCCCCTAGGTTCAATTCCTAGTGCCAATAAATGAATACACAAACAAATAAATAAATGAGAGAGAGAGAGAGAAAAAAAAAAGAGAGAGAGAGGAAACATTTCTAACATTTGTAGGCGATCATAATTGGGAAGTTCTCTGCGGAGACTGCTCTACTGCAGAGGGAGCCTTTCATCTGCACACACAGGACATAATGGAAGCTCTGAGAGGGTTCATGATGGTTATCAACAAGCCATAAGAGTTGATTTAGTTTGCTTTCTAAACTCAACGTGGGAACAAGGCAGGGAGAATGAAGAGAACAGGGAGAATTAATGGACAGCCTCTCAGTGGAAGGAAAAGAAGAAAAGAAGCCTAAAGCCAACAGGAACAGCACCATTATGGGGAAAGGACCCCCGGACGGGCAAAGGACCCCTGGACAGGCAAAGGAGACGGGCGCTGCGTTCAGTGGAAATGAGCAATGATCTAAATTCTCATAACCAGGAGAAATGCTACTCAGATATTTCCTGTGGGCTGAGCCCAAGAGGTCTCTGGAGGAGCAGCAGGCCAGCAGTTATCCAGGTTAACAACTTCCAGTTAAAGCCAAAAGGGAATGTCATCTGGAAGCCCCGTCATAAAAAGACCCCACTGAGTACAGCCATAAAGGGCAGGGTCAGCAAAGCCTTTGTAAAAAGGACCGAAGAGTAAGTCCTTGTGGCTTTGTGGGAAACCATTGCCATTGCAGCAACTTGACTCTGCCATCCCAGAGCAAAAAGCAACCAAGGGAAACATACAAATCATTAACCACAGACATGTTACAATAAAACTTTATTTGTGGACACTGAATTTGAATTTTATATAACTTACATGTGTGATGAAATCTTGTTTTGTTTTGTTTTGTTTTGTTTTGTTTTGTTTTGTTTTGTTTTGTTTTTGGTGGTACTAGGGATTGAACCCAGGGGCGTTCTACCTCCAAGCTACACTCCCAGCTCTGTTTATTTTTGTTTGGAAACAAGATCCTGCTAGGTTGCTGAGAGTTGCTGAGGCTGTCCTCGAACCTGCAATCCTCCTGTCTCAACCTCCCAAGCACTAGGATTACAGGTATGTGCAACCACAGTTAGCTAGATTTTTTTTTCTCAATCACTGAAAAATGCTAATAGGTAACAAAATACAGTTAGATAGGAAGAATTACTTCTAATGTCCTATACAGCACAGGAGGGTAATCAGAAGCTACAACAGTAGTTTATTATATATTTCAAAATAGGCAGAGGAGAAGAGATTGAAGGTCCTCTGTACAAAGAAATAGTAATACCTGACAGAAAGGCTAATTAATCTGATTTGATTTGATCATTACACATTGCATATATGTATTGAATGATCATACTGTACTCCATAAATAGGTACAAATACTATACAAATTATCATGGTGTACTCCACAAACAGGTACAAATATTATATAAATTATCATACTGTACTCCATAAATAAATACAAACATTATATCAATTAAAAAATAGAAATCAGGGCTGGGAGAGAGCTCAGTGGCAGAGCATGTTCTTAGGTTCAACCCCTGGCACAGACAATAAAGAAAAAGGAAAGAGCATTTCAGCTCAGGACTGTACTTACAGTCAGGTGGGGCTGGAGTTGGCCCAGGGGTTATAGTTTGCTGACTGCTGGTGTGAGCATGAGGACCGTGGTCAGAAGGGCCTGGCTTTGCCTCTTGCCCTGCAACTTACTGGCTATCCAGTCAGGGGAAAATTGTTAACAACTATTTCTTCATTTGTAAGTTAAGGAGGACAGTATCTGCCCATTGGATGTATATGACAATCAAGAGGAGGATACATGGAAAATAACAGCAATGGTGATGGTGATGATGATCATCATCATACAGTTGGGGTGGAAGAGGGACCAGAACCCAGATCTGGGGCTAATGCCCTAATACAAAGAAGGCTGATTCCCAAGGATCTGACAGAAGAAGGGATGCACAGACTAGAAAGTAAAACAGATCACAGGGGATTGCACAAGTGTCTATTTAATACTGCAACTCAGAGCAGAGTTGACTTAAGTTACAATGATTGGTGATAAACATCACTGTGTATGCATTATAATCTCAATATCCTCCAGGCATGGTGGCCCACACCTGTAATCCCAGTACTTGGGAGAATGAGACAGGAGGATTAGAGGTTTGAAGCCAGCCACAGCAACTTAGCAAGGCCCTCAGCAACTTAGTGAGACTGAGACCCTGTTTCAAAATAAAAAATAAAATAGGACGAGGATTGGGGAGCAGTGGTTCAGAGGTAGAATGCCTCTCAGTTCAACCTCCACCACCAAACCGATAAAATAAAATACAAATAAATAAGTAAAAAGGTTGGGGGTGTAGTTCCAAGGTAGAACACCCTTGGGTTTAATCCCCTAGTACCAAAAGAAAAAAAAAAATCTGAATCTGAATATCCTCTTCCATGCAGAAAGAGGAGGTTTACCGGCTACATACTAAAGTGCATGGACCAGCTCAGCAAGGAAAGGCCACCTGAGCAGCCAGAGGGGAAAACAAAACCCAGGGAGGAAGCGGGTGGGCAGAGGCAGAGGTGATGGTAAAGGAGGAAGTGGAGAGTCATTGCATTCGGGGGTTATCCTTGCAGATCTCTTCGTTTTGTGAGAGGGTTAGCCAACTGTTAAACATGTTTAGTTTGCCTCTGACGATCCTGCAGAGGCTCCACGAACTTATAAGCCAGCTCCTGAAACACGCGAGGGAGAAAGCAATTCACTTGGGTCCTTTCAGGCCTTTTTGGGCAACTCATCTTGGTTCTGCTTTTTTGTTGCTGGGGGTTTTTTTTTTGTGTGTGTGGTACTGGAGATGGAACCAAGGCCTCACACAGGCTAAGCACCTGCTGTACCACCGAACTAAGTCCCCCAACCCTGTTCTGCATGTATATGCATATTTTTCTTTTTTTTTTTTTAATGAAAAAGTGACCAAGAGATCATGCACTCTTCAAATCTGTTTAGAGGGCCCTAGGTAGGTGAAATGACACTTTTTCAGCCATGCTAAGTTGCTGTTTATGCTCTTCTTGCAACTTCCAAATAATCAAGCAAAGACATAATGGGTCTATTAATGCAAATGAGCAGAGGAAGGGAACTCTATTATAATTGAATTGCTACAAAGCTTGAGGGGGGCGGGGAAATGATAGCTACTCCTCCTGATTAAAAAAAAATCATAATTTCATTGTCAAGACATTTATTGAGCACCTATTATTTAATGGGTACAATAATAAAAAAGCTGGAGATGCAAAGACATTTAGTAAGAAGCTTAGGTGTCCAGCAGAAGCTTTCACAGGAGATAAGCCATAAAAGGCAAACAACACTTACAGTGGTTAAAACTTGAAGCTGTACTAGGTAGGCACTGGGAATCAACATGAGAATGTATTTGCAAAATGTCCTCTAGGAGAGAATTGGTAAGAAACGTCAGCATCGTAATTCCTGGGTCACCATTTCTTGGGCAAAGAAAAATAATCTTTTGCTGACTGTAGTTTAATCACTCCCCCTTGCCAGCCTCTTCCTCACAAAAACAAACAAAACAAAAAAATGTGAAACATAGTAAAGATTCTGAAATTTTTTTTAAAAAAAAATCATAAATGTGGATTACCAGTGCTGGTGGGTGGTTGAAAGACCCCGGAGGACTCAGTTTACCTATGGCTCCAAAGTCTTCCAGCAAACCATTCCTTCCAAGGCCTCAGTCTGCTCATTTGTAAAATGAGGTGACTGGAATATAGAACTCCCTCCATATCCCTAAATTTCATCATATACTATCAAGATGCATAAATAGACATGTTTGCTAAGGTGATGTTAAGAATATGGCAGGCTGATCAAGTTATGCAACTTGTGAAGTCATTAAAATTGATCCAAGCTCTAACCACCTTTTGTGACTAGGTGCTGCACAAGAAGTGAAAAAGAATTAAATTATTCTGCAACAGTGTATATAACACAGCATGAATTATTTGCAAAACTAAAGAAAATCTACTTTTTTTTTTTTTTTGCCTGTAGAGATAACTATAAAAATGAAGACATGCCCAGAAATAAGTTATTTCCCAGACTGGAATTTCAATAGAGTCATTACATTTTTCTTATTATTTTCATGTGGGTCTGGATAGCTATAGACAGTATAAACAAAATGAGTTTCTAAAATATGTGATATTTACATAAGACATTTTGGTTAAAATAAAATTAGAACTCATCAAGGAATTAAATTGTTCAGATGCATAAAACCCAACTTGCAACCCGTGATTGCCTAACCTCTACAATCTTGGAATTTTTCTGACTTAACTTTGAAAATAATTTGATCCCCCGATTAAAATTTTAAAGATATATCTCATGAGAAAAAACGAAATTCAACACATGAAGAACAAATATTTTTAAAAAGCGAAAAATTCAACAAATGAGAATATAATAAAATATCTCTTATCAAATTGGCAAGTTTTTTTTTTTTCCAATTATGATACCCAGTATAACCTTTCTGGAAAGCAATTTATTTGGCAATATCTACCATAATGGCTAAAAGGAGAAAACAGACACTTCTGAACATTATTGGTGGGAATGAGAATTAGTTTTACCTCACCAGAGGGTAATTTGGCAATCTATCCATGTATACCCAGGACTTCTACATCTAAGAATAATCCTAAAGAAATAATTGAACAAATGTGCAAAGAAATATGTTGAAAGTATTCCTTGCAGTATTAGTTATAGCTGTAAAAAAAAAAAAAGGTGGGGGAACTATATGAAAGTAGATGGCTATTTTGTTCCAAATTAAAATATGCAATTGTGAAGAAGAATCTAACTATATGTATACTGATGAGGAAAGATGTCCAAGATACACAGCAGAGTAAAAAAGGGCAACTTGCAAACTATCAGAGGTAGTAAAATAGCATGCATTAGTATGCACGTATAAATGCAAAAACAGTCACCAGAAAGTTAATGGCCCTTAGCTCTGGTGGTATGACTTTGAGTGAGTTTTATGTTCTTTTCATGAATTTCTCTTTGATTTGATTTCTCCAATGAGTCTATATCATTTTTATGATGATAAAAAAGCTATTTTCAACAGGTAGAGAAAATGGGGAGCGGGGAAGAACTGGACATTCATAACCTGTAGCATGTGCTTCCTGGAATTTATTCTGCTGTATGCACAAAAATGTGTGAACAGGAATGACCATCGTGGTAATATTTGTACTATCAAAAACTAATAAACATTAAGATTCTATTTAAATAAAGGTAAGGGAGCTGGATATTTTGAACACAGACCTATGTTAATTTGGAAATATTTCACACTCTAAGTGAAACAAAAGGTAACTAAGTAAACATTAGTTTTACACACTATACTTTCATGTACATACATACAGAAGTCAAAAGGATATATGCCAAAATGTATACTGAAATAACTAGCAATTCTTATTTTTCCTTTTCTATCCCATGTTTGTATAAGAAAAAAAATATTATTTACATAATTTTTGAAGTTTTAAGAAATGCTTCCTTGTAGATTTTTCAGGTTTTTAAAACACTGGGAAACAGGTAAAATAGTATTAACCTGTGAAAACCAAAAGGATGAGACCCTCAACCCTTTTATCCAGTGTTAAATTTACCACCAGAAGGCCTGAAGCCCCCTACAGCTACTATGCAGCACGCTATAAACAAATCAAGGCCACAGGAATACAAAGCAGCTGAGGAAATCCAAGGTACCTATTCTGATTTTGTGTCCTGAGATGTACGGAGTTATAAAACATACTGGCTCAGATTACAGGCTAAGCGTGACAAGTCCGTCTGGTACCACCTAACAAAGGAATTTACACAGAATGAGAAATTTACACATTTCATCTCCCAGGGTGGAATGAATTACAGAAGCAAAGAGCTCAGTAGGGTTAAGCTCTGTCTACCACCCTGCTTGCTATAGGCTTCTGAATTATGCCTTACTATTACGTGATTTACTTATTACCATATCCAACTGAAATCAACTCATATTTTTTAAGGTGTACAGGAAGAGAAGTAAAAAGGAGTCTCTTCTAACAGGGTCAAACTTTTTGTATTATTTTCAGGTGAACTGGGAGGTGCCAGGCCTCCCTCCCTCCCTCCCTCCTTCCCTCTCTCGGGGGCCCTTCTCCCTCCCTCGGGAGAACATTATAGCTGATAACAATAGTTTTTCTCTCCTGGGTAGTGTAGATGACACATTTTTCCTGTAGCTTGTCTTCCTGTAATGTGCAGGAATTCCTGCTCTTTCTGGGTGCCCTTCCTGTAAACTTACATTTCAGATTTCCTCAAAAGGCACACTACTGCTTTAATATTTGAAGAAGAAAAAATGTCAGCTCAACCTCAGACAGCTAATATAAACAGGCTGAAAAGCTGTATCACCTGAAGTTACAACTGTGGAAAACAAAATTTCTTTTTAAGAAATTCTTTCTGGGAATCTCACTGTTGGTAAGACTGGAAAGAAGTAACCCTGTCCTTCCAGCTCCCAGGCAGTCTATAATTCTTTGCCTCTGCCGTGCCTTAAATTAGAGGTCTGTAAAACCGAATTATAGTGATCTAGAAAGTTCGTAAAGGTCCTTGAATTGAAGATGTTGTTAAATTCTTCAATCCTATGAGATTGTGCCCACCTTTCACTTTTTCTCCCGTTTCATTTGGCTAGAGTATTCAAAAGAAGTTTGGTACTGCAAAAACCGTTTTGGTCATTTGAGGATAACACAGCTGAATTAGGCCAATTCCACATTTAAAGTCCAGGCCAAGCTTGCTCCTTTGCCATTTCTAAAATGATCACTCATTTCTTTATACCAATATTTTTTTCCTTTTGGACAAGAACCTCACGTTCATATCAGATGCACTTTCTAAACAGGACCCAGCTAAGAAAACTCACATGGGCACTGGAAATTGATTGGAAGGACCATTGTACCTGATCCACCCACAAGGTATAGAGTATAGGCACACCCACAGGGAAAGAGCATCTCTGCTTCCAACCTCAAAAACTTACTCTACAAAGAGGGAGCCAGCCCTGCCTTAGAAGTGAGCACAAAAATATGCAAAACGAAGGAACTTGGTTTAGGGTAAACCCTAAGGTCCAAAGAAAAGACCACAGTATACCCCACATTCTTCATGAAACTTCCTGAGTATCCCCCAAATAGAAGGAACACTTTTGCCTCTAAGCTCCCATAGCATCATTTCTTAAAGACCTGTCCTATCATCTTGTGCTGTAAATGCATGTCCTCACGTGCTTGCTTTTCGGTGCATGCTTGGAAACTTTCTTGAAGGAAAGGACTTCATTGTAAATATTCTTGCCTGCCCCCAAACTCTGTGCACACAATGGCATATAAATGAATACATCCAAATATATATGCACACATACGGATACAAACATGTCTATCAAGATACATATGTTTAGATATATTAAACTGAATTGAATGAATGAATGACTGCTTACCAAATACAAAGTAACTAGATGCAATCTCATTAAGACATCAGAGCCTGGACCACTTCTCAATTTTTATTTCTCTGCCCAGCTAGGAGATTTTTAAGTTTTTCCTATGTAAGCAACAACTCCACCTTAACATGCCAATTCCTAGTTTCTTTGTCACTCCCAGCTTTTCAGATTTTTCATTCTCCCCTAAAACTCAAAGAAAAGCCAAGAGTCCTACTTTGAACTCCGGAGAGCATGATACCCTTCTTGGGCTCTGATACACTGACGTTCATCAGGTAGAACTAAAAGGTGAGACGACTCCAAAAAATAAAAATAAAAAGTAGCAGAAAGCTGAATGGATATTTTCATTTCACCAGCTCCTACTCAAATAGTGCCCCAGGTAACCCAGCTCACTAGTGCCTGCTTCACGCCTTCTACCTTCCAAACACCCTCAGAAGGCTTCCTCTAATGGTAAATAAGGAATAGTTCTAAAACAAGTGACCGAGGTCCCATAGATAACTGACAGCATCCCCTCTGCTCTCTGGTGCTACTTCAGGAAATTTTTTTAATTCCCTCCGCAGGATAACGTGAAGCTTGCAAAATAAAACTGTGTTTAAAAATAAATAAGTAAGAAAGAGAAAACATAAAGAAAGCCACCATAGCCCTGAACTTCTGACCTATTAAAGCTGTCTACATAGGTGCAATTGCACGCTTAGAAGATTTCATTATGGCTGTCAATGAAATAGTGCCCTCCCCGTGTGTTGCTCTCATGCTTAAAAGTACAATTTTTCCTCAGTCTCCCTCCCCCCTGCCCCCCGCCGAGATGCAAAGCATCTTCCAAATGGGCAAGCACAACTAGGTCTTCACTGCAGCTTCTAAATGCTGTGAGCCAATAAGCAATTGGTATAAAGTGCAAAATCTCGGAAGAGCAAGACTTCTCTGATTTGGGGAATATGCTGTTATCTCCACTTCACCTTTAATTCCTGTAAAAAATCCAAAGTTGCCTAATGTTCAAAGCGCAATCAATGGCAATTTAACTAAAGAGTGGCACCGCGGTGGTTCATTTTCACAAGAATCTAAGATTTCTTTTCATTTCCGAGTAGTTTCACTCAAGTTTTACCTTTCATCTTCACCTTCAGACTTTTTCAAAGTTGGTGTTCCTGTTGCACAGAAAATTCCTTATAATATGTGTGCATACTAAAGAATTTCACAATTATATAAAGCATTGCACATTTAGACGCTACCAACCTGCTCTCGCTCTCTCTCCTGACTGTGCAAAAGGCAAAAAGAGCTCAGTAATCCTAGCAGAAGAATGCAAATAACGTCAATGCACAGCTGAACTGCAAGCCCTGCCTTACAGGAACTCTCTGTGTCTGCAAAAAAAGACACATACTAAACAGGAAATGCAACTGAGCTGTGGAAAACCTCAAACTTAAAAATGCAATCGCCAGGCGAAAATTGCATCCATGCATTCATACATGCATGCACGACCCTTTGCATTTTTTGCAAGTAATGCAAATAGTCTCTTACCTTTCGACTGAGACATTTTCCCCTTTCCTTTGATGGGGGAGGGGAGCACAAAAGACTTTGCCTTGCTTCTCTTCTGTAGCTAGTTTTGCAACAAAGATGCAAGCTGCAGGCGTGCAATCTTCATGCAAGTGGAGTTTCTCTTGACCGATGCAGCAGATGGACTTTCAGGGAATCAAGGTGGAAATGCACACCTTGCAAAAGAGACTGGAAAGTGATTTTTCTCCCAGTTGCAACGTTAGGGAAGGCTGTGCTGCAGCTACATGATGGGCCAGGGCTGGCAGCTAAAAGCTCCAAACTTGGAACTGAGTATCTTAGTGCGCAGACGTCCTTCCTGCGAAGGGCGCGGAGGCCTCTGGGTAATGTAGTTCCCATGTGGAGTCCTCGGAGCTCTGATTTAAGGAAACGTGGTCGCCAGGGTGGCTGAGAGAGACGACTGGTCGAGACGATGATTGCGCCCAGATAAGCAAGTCAGACACACACCCTGTACTAAGTGATGGGCGAGAAACAACAAGGGCAAGAAGAGTGGGTGTTTTTGTTCTCGAAAAGCCCCTAGAACCACATGAGGGTAGCTAAAGGGCTTTTGGCTCCTCCAGAAACTCTGTTTGGGTGTTCAGCGTGTTGATTCCGCCGCTCACCACCTGTCCTACTGTGCCTGCCCTTAGATTTTCACCCTAACACTTCCATTTAAAAAAAAACAAAAACATTTTATCTCGCTTGGACACATTGTTGGTGAGTTGGCCCGGCAGAGAAGGTGCAAAGTTTTTTTATTTAGTAAGAAATGATCCAGGTCAGTTCATTTCAAGGAACCTGAAATTCAATACCCGGTAGGGGCTGGGGCGGGAAGATTGGGGAGTTCTGTTTTCTTACACGGTTATAGAGGAAATTGGCCAGTTTTGTCAAAGTTAAGGTATTTGGATGCTTTTTCTCACCTGAAAGGGGGGAGGGGATATTGAAAGGGATGGATGTCTCCGGCCTAGAGGAGAAAGCAGGTGGTAATCTTGCGCATGCAAAGTCAAATATCTTGAGTGTATTCAATGAAAACAACAGGTATATGTTAAGCGCCTTGGAGGTGCCGGGCATCTTTCTAGGGCGTTGGGTTAGCCTTTCCCCCTGTACTGCTTACAGCATCGTAGTGGACAGAAAGTATCATTCCCTTCCCCCAAGAAGTCAGAGATACGCAGAATTCCCTGCAAAGAATGGAGAAGAGAGAGGTCTGCGTGGAAATGAGCTCACTTCTAGTTCCCTGGGTAAACCACACTCAGCAATGTTCTTTCTACACCAAGAGGAAGGAATTGAAGGTTTCAGGCTGCTAAGGTGTAAGCAAAAGGCAGTGGCAGGAAGGAGGACCACCCATGCTGGGGACACGGAGGGTGCTGAGGTCCCTTGCAGGGAAGAGCAGGCAGAATTTCCAGGGGCCTCTCCAGGCCTTAAGGGGCAGGCTAGAGGTTTGGACTTTATTCTGCAGGTACTTGGGAGGTGGCCCCAAGGTTTTGCAAAGGGGTGTGACCTAACAAAGCATTGTCTTTCAGAAGCCCTCAGGGATCCAGGTGGGTGGGAAAGAGAAGTTGGATAGGTCAGGTTAGTGCAGGGGGAGGGAAAGAAGCACTTTTCAAGCAGGTTCAGCTGGATGTGATGGCCACTGATGGAAACGATTGGAATTTTATGAAGAATTCTAGGAAGCCGGGGCCATGTGAGTAATGGATGAATCAGAGAGAAGGCCACCGTGTGTCAGCTGCAAATCAGACATCAACTCTTGAAACAAACATGCAGTGGGTTGTGGGACTGATGCTAACAATTCCAGTGGATCCCCTTCCCTGAGATTACTGAGGATTAATCAGTGCAGCCTCACTTCCCGATTAGGCGCTAAGAGGAAAGAGGGTGGTATTTCTCTCCCCTTGAGCACAGGTGCAAGGAGTAGCAAACCCATGCTGTCCCTTCCTTTCCTTCTGCAGGCAAGCTCCGAGCATCCTTCACTCAGCATTTTTTTTTTTCTGAGTCTCATTTAACCAGGAGATAGATGTGTGAAGAATTTTTTTTCCGGGGGGAGGGAGGGTGCAGGGGAGAGACACTGGAGACTGAACCCAGGGGCATTCTACCCTTGAGCCACACCCCCAGTTTTGTTTGTTTGTTTGTTTGTTTGTTTGTTTTTTAATTTTGAAACAGAGTCTCACTAAATTCCTGAGGCTAGCCTCAAACCTGTGATCCTCTCATCTCAGCCTCCCAGTAGAGATCCATTCTAACATGCCCAGTTCTGGTGACAAATACTAATAGAACCCCTGGGATAGCTACTGAACTTCATGCAGACTGTCTTAGCACAAGCAGGGTCTGAACAACCTACCAGGGCTGCTTTCAGTTTGTATTTTATGGAGTCAGTTACATTTCTCTTAAATTGCCTACATTTTCTTCTTCTTGGGAGATTTCTAACCACAGCTGGGCTGGTGCATTTTGCCACTATTGTTTGTGCTTTTGCTTTCTCGGCACCGGCATCACAGTTCACAGCAGGCAAATGGGCTGAGTTCTAAAAGTCAATCTGTAGCTCATTTTCCCATAGAAACAGCGATGGAGTCAGCAGCACACATACACAGGCATGCGTGCAAATACAAAACACCTCCAATCCACATATCAGCTGAACCCCCAATTTTTTTTGGTACTAGGGATTGAACCCAGGAGGGTTCTACCACTGAGGCACACCCCACTTCCTTTTTATTTTTATTATTTTAAAACAAAGTCTCACTAAGTTGCAGAGGCTGGTCTCGAACCTACGATCCTTCTGTCTCAGCCTCCCAAGTACTGGGATTACAGAGAGGCAGAAGCCACCACTCCCAGCATGAACCAAATATTTTAAAATCGTAAAATGGATGGATCATTCTGGGAAACATACACCCTGAGTTTGGGGTAGGAAATTGGGGGGACAGGGTTCTCGGTCTCTCTGAGAAGTTTCAGCTTCCAGAAGAAAAAAGTTCTTCTTCCAGCCTTGGTGTGAAAAGCTTCCCACCTCCCACATTCCTGTGGGATGGACAGGGCTGGACCTCTGCTCCTCTGCCTGCCAGTCTTGGAGGTGGTACCCCTCCCAGGAGGAGAAGCCCTCCCATGGGTGGGGAGGATAAGAAACTAGAGGTGAATCCTGGCAGGAATGCTCTTTGAGATGTACTTGGAGTGTCCACCTTTAAGGGGAGCTGTGTCTTGTGCTTCTGTATCCCGCCTCTTTGTGATACTCCATACCTTTCTAGAATGCAAATCTGAGGCACTCTCCTCCTAAGTTATCTTCAGGATCAATTCCAAATTCCTTGGTGAGGTACAACTGGCTCTTCTAGACCTCAGCCCTGCCTACCTCCCAGCTTCATTTCTTATCCTATGTTGATACAACAGTCCCAGGGAGCCAGGAGTTCTGGCTCTTTACTTAAATATGCACTGCTCCCTCTGCCTGGCAAACCTTCTAAACCATCTACTTTAGCTCATTCTGATTTGTCCTTGATTGCACCTTGACCACATACAGTAAGCACAGGAAGGGTGCATTAGGTGCATTCCCTAATTCCTTAGCCTCCTGCACACACCTCTCTCCTAAAACTCGTCACAGGGTGGACAAGAGTTCACCTATGCATTTGCCTCTGCAAGAAGCTGGATGACCCAGAGATCAGAGCTATTACCTATTATCTCTGCATTCTCCTGGACAGTATCTGACCCATCTCATCCTCAGATGCCTGCTGGAATAATGAATGACAGGGATGGTGCAAGAACCTGCAACCTTGGCTCGCCTGGAATAACTAGATTCCAGCAAGGGAGCTAAGACTTCAGGGGAAACTAGAACAGCTGGGAAAAGCCTGGTGCTGTCAGGTTGGAGATGTGAGATTCTTGGAGGGAGGCCCTTCAGTTAGGTCATACTGGCTCCTGAAGGAGTTCTTCTAAGGTATATGCTGGGTGGAGGCACCAAGAGCCATGTATAATCCATGGGCGGGTAACGGAACCTGTAACCTAATATCTCAATAGCAGTGGTTCTCAAGTAGGGGCAGTTTGGCCTCCTGGGGACATCTGGCAAAGTCCGGAGATACTCTATCACAATGTGCAAGAGGGTAGGGATCAGGAATGTGATAATCACACCACAGCGCATGGGAAGCCAGCAAAGAATTACATGGCCCAAAGGTCCATGGTGTTGAGTTTGAAAAACCCTGTTGTATACCAAGAAAAGTCACTGGACACTATTTTTAAGTTAATTTAAGGCTGGTGAAATGTAATTATTTTTAGCCAGGTGTGATGGCACATGCTTGTAACCACAGCAATTGGGAGATGAGACAAGAGGGTCTCAGGTTCAAGGCTGGCCTCAGCAACTTGGTAAGGCTCTCAGGAGCTTAGTGAGACCCTGTTTCAAAATTTAAAGAAATAATAATAATAATAATAATAATAATAATAATAATAATAATAATAACAAAGTAAAATAGAGCTGGAGGTGTAGGTCAGAGCTAGACTGCCCCTGGGTTCAATCCCTAGTATTACACACACACACACACACACACACACACACACACACACACACAGAGTAATTGTTTTGAAATAAGAAAAACACTGGAATCTAGGAGATTCCGATTCTCGTTAGTCCTGCTGTCCAATCTCGAGGGTCAGCCCAAGGCTGTGAGCTGTCTCTAAACCCAGCTCACATCATTAATGATTTAAAAAGAAAGAACTAGTTTGTA
>PVLC010034468.1:0-16911 GCA_004027655.1 Graphiurus murinus
TGGCCTTTTGGGTAGCTGCAGCCCAATGCTGAGGTATGACATACTACTAAGGCAATGGAAACATTATGATGTGGGATGTAGAAGTCCCATGCCAACTCTAGGCCCTAGGTTAAGTAGTATAACTTTTCTGGGTGTCATGTTTATCATCTGCGGAATAGGTGGTTTGAAATTAGTGTTACTGAAGGACTCGTCCAGGTATAATCTAATATTTTATGATTCTGTGATACAAATCAAAGAAGAAAAGCTGAAAACTAAAATCTAAATGATCAAATACCTGCTATAGTCTCTAAGAGTAGAGGAAAAAGTGAATAACAACCTCTTCCCATCTTAATATATTTCACTCTTTTTTGTTCTTTAAAAAGCAGTTTCAGTCAGCCTGGTTTTCTCAGTTGTGTGACTCATATTCACTATGCCTGCTGCTTGCCGTTTATAATGATAGCAGTTAGTAAGACCTGATGTCTGCACTAAGCTTTTCATCTTTTAGGCACAATGAATGCATCTGCCTCTTGATCCTCACAGCATCCTGATGCCAGGAGAGTTCTATTATTATTAGGCATTTCAGTGACATTTTATAGTTGCTGAGGGCTCTACGGTTCTTGATTGGTTAGACTCTACAATCCCCAGATAAAAATTCACTGTGCTGGTTATGAAGCTATGGCTCACAGAGACCAAATGATTTGGCAGAATATCCTTTTCTTTTCAGCCTCACTTCTTCTACAGTCTCCAAAATGGGTTCTGAACCTTGTGAGTCTGTCCTTCACACACTCTTGCTGTAGATTTACTGTAAGCATTCACAATGTTACTAGTGACTCCCTTACCCCATGCTCTTACTATCCTGGGTTACTGCCTCTGTTCTCCACACTTTAGTCCCTTTCTCTAATGCTTCACTTCTTCCTTCTACTGGCATCTTCTTCCTTCTATTGGCATCTTTCCTGTAGGGTCTTTTCCATCTTTTAGTTTTAAATAAAGCAAAAACATTCAGCATGTATCTCCTTCTAACTACTTAGCCACTTGTTCCTTTGTGTGCAAAGCCTGTAGAACTGTATCTAATCAGGGATCAGAAAATATTTGTTGGGGGTGGTGCTGAGGATTGAATCCAGGGCCTCCTGTATGCTAAGCAATTGCTCTCCTCCTCTGACCTTTCCCCAGCTCTTTTTAAAATTTATTTTGAGTCAGGGTTTTGCTAAGTTGCCCAGGCTGACCTCGATCTTGTGATTATAGGTGTGTGCCACTACGCCTGGCTATTCTCTACTTCTTTGAGGTCACTGTTTTACGTGTGATACTTATCTTTCTCTGACTTATTCATGTAATATAATATCTCTTCAACATACTGATTTCAATTCCTTTGGATATATACTCAGTATTGGGATTTGCCAGATCATGATAGTTCTGTTTTTATTTTTTTGAGGAACTTCTGTACAGTTACTATAATGGCCATAATTAATAATACATTACTATCAACAGTGTCTGGTACTAGGCTTTTCTTTGTTGGAAGGCTTTTTATTACTTCTGTAGTCTCAATGCTTATTATTGATCTGTTTTGTTTTGTTTTGTTTAGATTTTCTAATTTGTTGGAATATAAGTTTCCAAAATAATCCCGAATGGTTCTCTATTTCAGAGTTATCTCTGGTGATATCTCCTTTTTCATCTCTAATTTTATTAATTTGGGTCTTTCAGTTAGTTTAGGTAGGTGTTCATCAATCTTGTTTATCTTTTCAAAGAACCAAATCTTTGTTACATTAATCCATTCTAATTTTTTATTCTCTATTTCCTTTGTCTCCAATATTATTTCCTTCCTTCTACTGGCTTTGGGATTGATTTCTTCTTGTTTGTCTAGAACTTTCAGATATATTATTTTATATTTAGGGATCTTTCTGATTTTTTAATATAGGCACTAAAAGCTATAAACTTTTCTCTTAGAACCGCCTTCAGAGTATCCCAGAGATTCTAGGAAATGTTAAATTTCTCCCAATTTCTTCTATGACCCATTCACTGTTCATAGGTGTATTGTTCAATATACATGTATTTATGTATTGTCTATAGTTTTCTTGCTGGAGATTTTAAATTCATTCTGTTGTGATCTAATGATACAAGGAATTAAATATATATTTATATTATTAAATGTATATGTTTTAATTTACTAAGACTTGCATTGTTACCTAAAATATGACATGTTTTGGAGAAAGTTTCATGAGCTGCTGAGAAGAAAGTGAATTTAGCTGTTGTAGGGTTATAGGTGTCAGGTTCATTTGATGTAAAGTAATTTTTAGGTCTGAAGTGTCTTTACTGAGTTTATGTCTGGATGACCTACCATTGAGAAAAGTGTATTAAAATAATCCAATATTATTGTACTGAAGTCTTTTTGAACCTTTCTGTTGAGAGTGTTTGTTCCATGTGATTAGGTGCACCAACATTTGGGGCATAAATATTTACTATATTTTTATCTTGTTGGATTGTGCCCCTTACTAATATGAAGTTGCTTCCTTTTTCTCTTCAGATTAGGTTTGAAGTCTGCTTTGTTGGATACTCTGCATACTCTTGCTTGCTTTTGTTCTCTATTTTCATGGAATATCATTTTCAGTCTTTTTAGTTTGTGGATGTGCCTCTGAGGTGAGTCTTTTGCAGATAGCATATAGTTAGGTTTCTTCTTTTAATCTTTTCTGCCGATCTGTCTCTTAATTGGAGAGTTGCGACTGTTTATATTCAGGTTATTGTAGAAAGATGTTTATTATCCTGCCATTTTTATATTTATTTATTATTGTGCCATATTTATTTATTTATAATGTCTGGTTTGGTCCTAATTTTCATTTGCTTAACAGTGTCCGATGACATAGCTGTGGTGTTTGTTTTTAACTTCTGTGTGTAGGATGTTTTTAAGTTCTGCAATGTTGGCTTAATAGTCATGAATTCTTTTAGTTTATGCTTATCTTGGAAGACTTTTATTTCTCCTTTGATTTTGAAGGGTAGCTTTGCAATCTTAGTAGACAGTTATTATCTTTCAGAGCTTAAAACACAGCATTCCACGCCCTCCTGGGTTCTGGTAAACCAGACCCTCCACCTTTCCTTAGGAGGGACTTTGAGAATATATTTGAGAATTCTATTGGGGAATCTCATGCCATTCCTCCACAGCCCAAACTTTCCTTCCACTTCATGGAATGCCCTCTCAAGAAGAGTTTCATAAGATGCAGTTATGCTCATTGCCTCACGTTTCCAGTGATCTTTTAGTGCTCCTCCTTGGTGGGCTTCAAGGGCAACTCTTCAAACAAGCTGCTCCACAAAGACAGTTACCTATAGGAACATGAATTCCCATCCTCTAGCCTCTTTACTGACTGATCTGCTGCTCAGCTCTCTTCCCACATAGAAGAAGGGGATGCAGGATTGTCCAGAAGTAAAGGTGAGCAGAAGGCAGTGGACAACCCTTCCCTTGAGACTCAGGCAGTTCTCATGCAGTCATGTTTTCTGGGAATCTTGTTGATAGCTCCCCAAAAGGATAAAGCAGTAACAGAGTTTGTGGTTTACTCTTTTATTAATCTTCTACTGGTACATTGTAATTATACATCATAGTGTGGTTCACAGTGATACATTTATACTTGCATTATACAATATTACTTCCTCTGTCTCCTTCCCCAAACCTCGCTTTTCCTTCCTCTCCACCTTCTCCAGATCCCCTACTCTACAGAACTCTCTCTTCCTTTTCATGAGATCCCCTTTCTTTCCTATTTGCTCTCTAGCTTCCACATATCAGAGAAAACTTTCAACCCTTGATTATCTGAGTCTGGCTGATCTCATGTGCATGATGTTCTCCAGTTCTATCCACTTTACTGTAAATGACATAATTTTGTCCTTTTTATGTCTGGGTTAACTCACTTTATAGAGTATCTTAAAGAAACTTGTAGTTAGCTTTCTTGGAGAAGGGGAGAATGTTGAAAATTGGGAGCTATATGACAGAATCGTCATTGAACTAGAGATAGCAATACCATGTTGGTGTAATCTGCTGTTACTTCAAACTCTAGTTAGCATTATTCTCATTTTTACTTTCTTCCAAAATCCTTCCTCTAATTTGAATATGTCCCTCTCACACTCACTTTCTGCCAGTCTTGTCCTACCCCCCATCCACCCCCCAAAAAGAAGATGACTTGAATTGATGTGAGGAAAAGTCCTTTGAAGTGGGCAGATTGCTTCCTGGGCAACAGCAAACTTTCCAGATTGGCCAGGACAGAGAAGTCACCTAGAAGCCCCACTCAGGAATGGTAAACTTGGTAGGAAGAGACTGAAGCACCGTAGTACCTCCGATGCCAAGGACTGAAAGGACTACAACAGAGAAGCAAGCAGCATGTCCAGGAACCATCAGTCATTTGTATTAGGACAGTGTAGACTCATTATTTTTCATGAATTTGGTTTATTTGACAATTCATATGTTTAAATTAGTACCTGAAATATATTACTTGACTTCACTGACTTTCCCCCTATTTTTATGAATTTTGAATAATTTTTAAAATATTATAAAATACTAAAATGTATTTTCTTGGGCGAAATAAATACCATAACAAATGTATAATAATCATTACTTCCAGAATTCTCTAGCCTAACTTAAAGATGAACAGTGCCAATGAGTCTACCAGCCCTTCTCTATTGGGATCTCTCATGGAATCCCCATTAAGAATGACTGGCACTGGTTAACCATATGCAGAACAGTAAGAAATCCCACTTTCTCACCATGCACAAGAGTCAATTCAAGATGGATCAAAGACCTAGAAGTCAGGCCATAGACTTTGTAGCTACTTGAAAAGGGCATAGCTCCAACACTTAAACACAGAGGCACAGGTAAAAACTTTCTCAACAAAACCCCAAAGGCACAAGCAACTCAAAGGAAGATCAATACATGGGATTGCATTAAACTGAAGAGCTTCTGTGCAGCAAAAGAAACCATCAAGAACCTCAACAGAGAGCCCACAGAATGGGAGAAAATTTTTGCCAGCTACTCCTCTGATAGAGGACTAATATCTAGAATATACAGAGAACTCAAGAAACTCACAGCAGGAATTGGGAAAGGGTTAAATGAGAAATGTGTGCATGTATGCCTTTACCAGCTTTACCTAACAAAGATGTATGATTACAATACACCAATAAAAAAATTAAAAAAAAAAAAAACTCACAGCTAAGAAAACAAATAGCCCAATCAAAAAATGGGCAAAGAACCTAAGTAGACACTTCACAAAAGAAGAAATACAAATGGCCAATAAATGTATGAGAAAATGTTCAACATCATTAGCAATCAGAGAGATGCAAATCAAAACTACCTTGAGATTTCACCTAATCCCAATTAGAATGGCAATCATCAAAAAAACAACAACAAATGCTGGCAAGGGTATGGAGAAGTGGGAACCCTAAAACATTGTTGGTGGGATTGCAGATTAGTGCAACCACTTTGGAAAACAGTATGGAGGATCCTCAGACGAATGGGAATGAACCTACCATATGATCCAGCAAAACCATCAAAAGAATGGAAACCAAACTATCAGACCAATGCATATGTGTCTATGTTTATAGCTGCACAATTTACAATTGCCAAACTATGGAATCAGCCAAGATGTCCATCAACAGATGAATGGATTACAAAACTATGGGATATGTACACAATGGAATTTTACTCAGCCATAAAGAACAAAATCATGTCATTTGCAGGGAAATGGATGGAACTGGAAAACATTTTGCTAAGTGATATTAGTCACAAAAAGTAAAAAATCATATACTCTCACTAATATGCAGAAGCTAGGGGGAAAGCAGGTCATAAGAGGGACTCCAGATGAAGAAGTAGAAACATTAGATGAGGAAAGAAAGTGACTTAACTGAAGGTGATGGGGGCAGGGAGGGAAATACCCTAATGCACATGATGTACTTTCACAAACATATCAAAGTCAATCACTAAACTGAACTTGAGAAAGAGGGAGGGCGAAGGAGTGGGGCCAGAATTGGGAAAGGGTTAAATGAGAAATGTGTGCATGTATGCCTTTACCAGTTTGTACCTAACAAAGATGTGTGATTACAGTGCGCCAGTAATTTAAAAAAAAGAATGAAAAGAATGACTGGCACTTCTCATATTCACAGGAATGTTTACATATTACTATGGAATTATTGATATAAGAAAGAAATATCCCCAAGTCTACAAATGTCATTATAATAATTAAAATTACTTTCAAGTTTGTGCATCTAAAATATTATGTTAATTCTTATTTAGAAAATAAACATGCATGTTACTATTTTAAAATGTTACATATGGTTGCATTGTATCAGTTTTGCTGTAATTCAAATTTAATAAAACACTGCATTTCTGGTTAAAAAAAAAAAAGGCTGGTGTTAGACAGTAGTTTCCTTGTTTCCACCACTAGATGGCACTAGTGATCAAAATCTTCACATGGAAGCTGGCCTTGAGAACTACTGGAGGCACAAGATCTTGTCAGAACACTGTTGACTGTAGGCTTCCTGTGCAAGGGTCCCTGGTGTAGGAGAAAGGCATTTCGCATGCACATTTTTTTCTCTCTGGAAGAACAGAGAATATACTATACAGGAGGCACTAGGAGCAAACACTTAATTCCATATAATGTACTAAGTAGGAAATAAATGAGCACAAATCTGGGCATCCCTGAAGTTTCATATCTGTGAGATTGGGAACTTGGTGTTAACAAGAGAAAAAACAAAAACTGATCAGAGTGCATATTCTAGTTTTTAAAGGAAATTAAAAACTTGATTTGTTAAAATGATAGCTGTTGTCCACTTAATAATCTACAAATACTGCTCAAAATCCCCTGCAAGCTTAAGGCTGCCTTCTCACTCACTGTTCTTGAAGATGCTATGGCGTTGAATCAATTTTCTAGTCTTCTTCCTGCCATGCTTACACTCCTCCCACCTCCAGTGTTTTGTACATTTAGTGTTAGTTTATTTTTGAACCTAGATTCACAGAGCCTATGTGACTTGTTCAAGGTCATTCAGCTAATGGCAGAGTCCTGCAACATCAATACTTACCTACAACTGACTGACATTATGACCTAAAGCAAACTTGACATATGCAAGCAGCCAGTACACATCTTAGAAGGGTCCAATAAGCCAAAAGTTTGGACAGAAGTACAAAAGAGTTCACTTTTAAGATGTTCTTGTTTGTCCAATGATTTGTTTCAGAAAGTAATATATGAGTATGGGTTTGAAATTGATGGCAATAACTGCTTTGCTCTAACACTGTCAGACTTTACCTAGGACCTCCTCTAACCATGTTCCCCTGTGTCCCCCTCAGTGCCTTTCCTTTGAATTCTTTCTCCAGCTAACCAATGGGATATAGTGAAGACATCTAGTCTGCTTTATCTGGTGAGGTTAAGGGACCTGGGGGTGTCAAACTGATGACTCTCCTTGCAGACCCCAGTACCTCTCTAATAAAGTTTTGTAGATAATTATCAGTCTTCCTATTTCAGGGGTCTGAAACATGGTAAGTAATGCCAATTCTTTGAGGCATAGCCCTGACCTAACACTCAGCTGCTTTGTGATTCTAGAAAAACAACTGCATGATGCCTGAGGATATGAAGAACTTCTACCTGATGACCAATGGCTTCCACATGACATGGAGTGTGAAGTTGGATGGTGAGTCAGCCTCATTCATGTCAGGGTACATTCCTCTGCCAGAGGCTGGATGGGATGGTTCTGGATACATTTCCCTGCCAGAGAAGCTGGATGGGATGGTTCTGGGCCCTTATAACTTTTGAGTCTTAGAATCTTGACAATTTTTATGGGTGTAGATAGGCTTTTCTCCCAAAACTAACAGATAGTCATCAGTGCTTCACCTGTTGCCACTCTATTCTGGTGTCTAGTTGGTTCTGACCTGGAAGCTCAGTTTGGAGGTGTCCCCTAAATAGGTTGGATGAAGAATTAATCACTGCACAAAGAACCCACCAACTCAAACTTAGAGTACTCCACCTCAGAGCAGACTTCTCGGGGTAAGCTGCAGCAACAGCCTCCAATGTTTCTGGGAGCAACTGGCCATCTCTTCCAGGCTCCTCCTTTATTCTCATTGTTTCTTAAGACACTAACCCTCAAACCAGAGTCTTTCCTTCTTTTCTTACTTCATCCCAAGTCATCAATCACCTCGGTTTTCAGGCTTTCATCTTCGCCTTAAATGTGTCTAGGCCAAAACATTTGCATTGCAGATGTGGGAACCCACAGCCTGGTGCATGTCAGAGAATGCAGCTACCATATAAACATTAAAGGCAGCACTGCACATTTAGGTGAGAACTCCCATAAAAGTTCAGAAGCACACACAACGAATGATATATAATTACAATGCACCAGTAAAAAAAAAAAAGTTCATACACTAGGAAATCTTGATCTAACCATTAGAGTCCAACCCATTTCTGGCACGAGATTGCCACCCCTTACCTCTGTTGGCCTTTATTGCCTCTCATTCCAACAACATCCGCAGGCTTACTTTGACCTTAGGAAGCACCTCAAACCTCCCCACTGCTACCCTTAACTAGGAGTACCTTTTGTCACACAGCACATCTACAGAGCTGAAGTTTCCCCTTCTTTGCCTCCACCCCCTGCCTACACATCTGAATTGCATCTTTTAGTGATTCCTAAAACCTTTTCTGTTTCTCCCAGCTGACCAGAAGTACTTTTTATAGCTTATAAATTAACATTTAGCATTAGCTTTGAATCATTTCCTCCAGTAACCTAGAAACCATCTGCCACCAGCCTCAGTACCTTCCCTTATATCATGGAGGTGGCCACTGGAATTTGGAATAGCAGAGACTAAACTGACAGTCTCTGTCTTGTCCACAACCCCCTCTTATTTTTTGTTTTGAAATAGGGTCTTGCTAGTTTGCTGAGAATACTGATACTTGGTTAGGCTTTCCTTAAAACTGCAATCCTCCTGTCTTAGCCTCCCAAATACTGGTATTACAGGTGTGCACCACCATGCAGAGCAGTCCTCGTCTTTTTATACCCATTCTTTTCTGAATAGCTTACATTAGAGACAGAAAAGGCAGTATAAGCAGATTTGAGCGTATGTTTTAGTGGTCTTTTCCCCTTGCACATTCCATGATCTATACACCAACTATTTCATTACCTTCAACCATTCCAGTTTTTTCAGAAGTCAGATTTCTAATCTTTTTTTTTCAGTACTGGGGATTGAACTCAGGGGCATTCTACCTCCAAGCTATACCCCCAGCCCCATTTTTTATTCTTTATTTTGAAACAGGGTCTCATTAAGTTGCGGAGTGCCTCACTAGGTAGCTGAGGCTGGCTAAGAACCTGAAGCCTCCCATCTCAGCCTCCCAAGTGCTGGGATTACAAGCATGTGCCACCACGCCTGGCTTAGATTTCTAAACTTTTGTGTACCACACTGTGTCCAGCATCCTATACAAGGATTCTACATGATAGATAAATAAAACACACAGTCTTTCTGTCCTTATTTATACCCTAATCACAGAAGACTAGAACCAACCAAGAATATTGCCAAGTTCCCCCCATTGAGTAAGGGAAATTAATATATTCAGAGAGGTCTTTCATTATGAAGGCTTATAACTAGAAGAGAAAGGGTTCATTATATAATCAAAGCTGTTACTCCTTTGGAAAGTATAACTCTTTATGCAAAATATTGACTAAATAAGAGAAAGAGAAAATATTTTAAGTCACTTCTTTCTTCAAATGGAATTCCTAAGTACAAATTTTCCAGTTATTTGTATCCTTTCTAAATGTTTTTAAATATATTAGGAACTGATCATCACCTATGGTCCATAATTCCCTTTTCTTTCTTATTTTATATTGTTTTATGAAAGGCTGGTGTTTTGGGCCATGCAGTAAGTATATTATTTTTTTCTACCTACCATCAGATAGGCCTTAACCATGGATTAAACAATAACTGGGCTTAGGTTATTCAAGTGAAAACCTTTATGATAACCATTATAATAACTAAGCTGTTACTTGATGTCATTCCCTTTTTATATTCCCCTAGAGAACACCATTCCATTGGGCAGCATGACAATTAACAGCATCTCAAAATTGACCCAGCTCAACCAGTCTTCCGTGTATTCACTTCCTAACGCACCAACTCTGGCAGACCTGGAGGATGATACATATGAAGGTACCTGGAGGAACTTTGCTTTGGGTTCAATATCAGCCTGCTTGTTTCCCTGTCATAATACTGAACACTATAGGAAAAGGTGGTGGCGTTATATTTTTCACCAAATCAAATCCTTTCCCACTCATAGCTTTTTAAGACCCAGGGAGTAAAGCTAGAAAAGAAAGCCTGTATCTACAAAGGAAATTTTCATGAAGGAAATGCTGGGGTTGAGGTATTTGATTTCCTGCACATATTTCAGAATCTGGCGCATAGTAGGCACTTGATGTATACTTGGTGAGTGAATGGATATTATAGATTAAATTTAACTTAACAGTTCAGTATCAGGAGGATTCAGGGAATATGGCGGTCTAGATAGAGCTCCTTCCTGCCTCCAAGCTCTCTTCACTTCTGAGTGAAGTAAGTCAAATGGCTGCTAACGCCTATGAGCAACAAGGTATACATGAGGAGTTCCTCAGTCAGAATTGTGTTTATCTGCTTATAGCAGATATTCAATTACAGCGTCTAGATAACAGGGATTTGGGGCTCATAATAAGAAATCTGGAATTAGGCTAGCATGGCTCTTGAGAAAATTGAAGTCTTCCTCTTGCCTCCTATTGTACCAACCTTTTGCATGGCTTTCATCCTCATGGTTGAGGACTGTGGGCTCTACCTCCAGGCATCCAGTCTGTATTTCTAGTAGGAAGAAGAGTAAAAGACAAAGAGAAAAAAAATCCCTTGGCAGAATCTTTCCCTTTTTATCAGAAAAACAATAACTTTCTCAGAAGCCCCTCTCTATAGCCATTGGCCAGAACAGAGTCAAATGGCTACCCGTAGTCAAACAATTAGACCTAAGGGAGCCTAGAGTATTTTGATTTGTGCAATATTATTTACTCAAACAGAATTGGGTTTAATTAAGAAAGAAAAGGAGAATAATGAGTAAACAACTAGTGCATAGGCCTTGGAGATTTATTAAAGTTCTGGCAGCAAAAACTGATGTAAAGCTTTTTCCCCCAGCGGGACAAGCAATTTGAGAATAATAGTACCAGAAGAGTCTAGGGGAAAAGATTAGAAAGTGATGGGTTCTGGGAAGAGTCTGTCACAAGGGGAGTTATGGGATCCCCAGGGGTGGGGGAAAGCTCACATTGGCCTATATGATTCATATATGATGGAGCCTCTCTAAAAGACAAAGTAGTAGTTAAATAGGCAGAATAGGTCTTCCCTGCCCTAGAGGCTAGAAGAAAAGAGGTAGACTAGAGAGGGGCCTCAGCCAAAGAACTGAACAGGAGTAGGGATCACATTTCCCTACATACCTATGGATGTAAAAACCACTTTGCCTTCTGGTACCTGCTGGGCTCATGCTTTCTACAATAGTCTGACAAGTAGACCTAAAACATAAGTAGAAAAACATTAAACATAAGTAGAAAAAATCAACTAGGGTACTCATAAGTTTATCAGAATAATCAGAAGAAATGTTAGAATATACAATAAAACTGCTGGAGAACACAGATGAAAACAAGAGTAAGAACATATGAGATTTAAGACAGCATAAAGACTTTCTATAGATTAAAACAAGTAAAGATTCTCAAACAGTTAACTAAACAAAATGAAGAAGAAAGTACTTGAGCCTGAAAATTAAGTGAAATGATAAAGCACAGGTGAGTAAGTTTTGAAGAGGTGATTAAAAGTAGGATAGTATGAGAAGTAGAAAATAGACCCAGGATACCTTCCATTAGAATTAATAGGTACTCAAGAAAAAGAATAGATAGAAAAATAATAAGTAAATACTACTAAAGGAATATTTCTCTGCAGATTGAAAGGCCTCACCTAGACCCAAATCATATTGTTTTAAAAAAAAAAAAATCCAGTAAATCTATACATACCCTGATACAGGACAAAATGACAAACTTTTAGGCAAAAATAGAAAAGTACTTGTTAAGGAGTATTAATCAGACTAACATCAAACTTACTGCAATAGTGGAAATCAGAAGATAGTGAAAAAGTATTTATAGGTTACTGAGAGAAAAATCAACAGTCCTACATATGAAGACTAAATATACTTCTCAGACTGCAAGAAAAAAGTCAAAACGTCTAGGAATGTGTTATATAACTTTCATGTAAGAACTCTTGAACATAGTACAAGAAATTCTAAAAAGAACGATCATGTTTTAGTTAAACTTAAATGGGAGAAGAGAAGTCAGGTAAAAGAATGTTCAGAAACCAGCAATATGTTCCTTTCACAGCATGGCAGCTTACTTCCAAAGGCAGCACATACAACTTTTACATACTGCCCTACAAAAAGGTATATTCAAGTCCTAACTCCCAGTATCTCAAAATATGACCTTATTTCCAAATTGCAGGTTTAATTAGTTAAGATGCGGTCATACTAGAATAGAGTGAGCCTTATAAAAAGAAATTTGGACACAGTGGAAGAATGCCATTTGAAGGTGATGGTAAGGTAGGGGTAATTCTTCTATAAGCCAAGAACACCAAAAACTTCCAGCCAAAAACAAATGCTAGGGGAGAAGCTTGGAACAGATTCTTCTCCACAGTCCTCAGAAGGGATAAACTCTGGAAACATTGATCTCAGTCTTCTGGCCTCTAAAACTGTGAGGTAGTACATTTCTGTTAAGCCACTTAGTTTCTGGTACTTTGTTACAGCAGCCTCAGCAAATTAACACAGTGGTTTCAGTAGTCTTCATAGTGGAGAATGGAGAAAAAAAGGGGGGGCGGGGAATATTACACCTTGCTGGGGAAAACAGAGTGCCTTGCTGTATCATTTTTCTGTTTCTCTATTATAATGGCTCAAAACCCCATAAATTTATTATAAACTTTATTTATTTATTTATTTATTTATTTATTTATTTATTTATTTATTTATTTATTTATTTATTTATTTGCAGTCACCATGAGTTGAAAATTCCACTCCAGGTTAGCTGGGTCCTATACTTATCTAACAACCCAGTTAACCTGTAGCTGAAATCAAGATGTTAACTGAGAGTATGATCTCATCTGAAGCACAGGGACCTCTTCCAGGCTCCCTGTGGTTGGCCGTTTTCAGTTTCTTGTAGTTGTGGTACTATAATTCTTGTTTTCTTCCTGTCTTTTGGGCAGGGTTCACTCTCAGCAACTTAAGGTTGCCTTCAGAAATCAGCCATATGTCCCTTTCACAGCATAGCAGCTTACTTTCAAACAAGTATATACAACCTTCACACACTGAAGGAATAAAAGCTACCCAGGCATCATGGCACATACCTGTAATCCCAGTACTTGGGAAACTGAGACAAGAGGATCACAGATTCAAGACCTACCTCAACAACTTATCAAGACTCACAGCAACCTGGCAAGACCCTGTTTTAAAACAAAAAATGAAAAACAGGCTGGGTGTGTAGCTTGGAGGTAGAACACTCATGAGTTCAACCCCCAGTAACACACACACACACACACACACACACACACACACACACACACGAAGGAATAAAAAACTAATATCTCCAACTCCCCCCCCCCTTTTTTTTTTTTTTACTACTGACTGGGTATGAATGCAGTGCTTTGTGCATGCTAGACAAGTGCTCTACCATTGAGATACATCCCCAGCTTTTTTGTTTTAATTTTTATTTTGAGACAGGACCCCATTAAGTTGCCCCAAATGACCTAGAATTTGTGATCCTCCTGCCTCAGCCTCCTTCATAGCTAGGATTGCAATACGACTGTGTCCAGTTAACATCTCCAATCTAAGAAGGGGAATATTGAATGACATGAGTAAAAATAAGACAAAGGAAAAAGAAGAAACAGCTTAAAATAATTAAGAAACATAGTATTAAGATGAGAGGAATAAAATAGATCAGTCATTACATTAAATGTTATGGGCTGGAATCTTTCTTTGGAAAGACAAAGACTGGTAGATTGACATAAAAAGGAAAACTTGAGAAACTCCCTCTTTTGAAAATGGCAAATAGGTAATTCAGAGCAGCCTTCCTGCTAAAGACTGAAAAGCAGGATAAATTTTTAAAATTATCTTCCTAAAAGCATCGAAGAGCCAACAAGATGATGAAGTGTAATATCAGATCAAAATCCAGAAGAAGACAAAAATCCATGGAAAACTCTTAAAATGTAGAGTTGCTTTTGCCTAAGGTACATTGTCCTGGGAGTCAGAGATGCTACTGAGGCTGAGAATTTGACCATTCTAGGGCCTGCAAAAGATGGCGCCCTACTCTTTGTAAAGAGGTAGTAAAAACTACCCTACTCTTTGGGATAGCATTATGAAAAGCTATACCCTAGGAGACAGTATGAACCAGAAGTAGCTACTACTCACATTGACTAAAACTCAGGTGTGAGTCATCTGTGTGTCTCAGAATTCCACAATAGGACTAAATTGATCCTAGATTATTAGTCTCTTCAAGAGCCTGGCAGATACAAACAAAAATTTATTCTAGAGAATTTTTCTAAAGTTGATTTTGGAAATGACTGCATAATTTTGTAAATATGCTAAAAACCATTAAATTTTCCAGTTGAAAAGAGTTAATACTATGGTAGGTGAATTATATCTCAGAAAAAGCTTTTATATAAAATCTACCCTAGAGGGAGATAATGTTATCCTAGGCCTCAAATTGTTTTATAAATAATCTTTTTCAAAAAGTAATTTCTACTAAACGTAACTAGGTACATGAAGAAATACAACTCTCTGAACAAAACCTGGCACAAATTACAGATAACATTAAGAGATCCACTGGTACTCCCAAGAGTAACAATATTGAGCACAAAGTGTAAAACAATATGCTAATGCACACATGGAGATAAAATCAAGCTAAAATTTTAAGGAGAAACTGAAGTGATATTGTAGATTTGAAATAAAAGAAAAAATTTCAAATACTGACCTTATGCTATAAGGATAGAGTACATTTTACCAAATCAATGGTTCTGCAGGTAATACTCTATACTCTGGAAAAAAAAAATAAAAACAATTACAGGAAAGGACTAGAGAATAATCAAGAGTAGGCAGAAACTGGATTGATATCTATACTTGGTAGAGGGAACCACGTTAAGAGAATTTCCTGATTTTACAGCTTTTCACCTAAGGGCAGATCCCAGTCAGCACCATGCAGGGCTACTAAAAATTGGTGGGAACCTGCAGTCTGGACTTTTTCTTTCATCCAAAATGGAGTAACAGACAAGATTTATCCTCCCATCTGAAACATAAACTATTAAAAACCTATAAAAATACATAAAACAGTAGTTTTCAAGATACTGACAATCAGGCAACAAACAACAGTGAACTTTGAGCAATGGGAAAGAAAGTGAGCCCTACAGTTTTCCCACACTTAACTTCCTTGAGAATTTCCAGTCCACTGTGTAGAGGAGGATCCAGGCAGGAGACATTGTACTCCCTGAGTTGAAAAGACTCCCTGAGCCTGGATTGATCAAGGCAACTAGAGTTCACAGGACTGAGTAACAAAAATGAGGATACTACATAGAGAACTCCAGAAATTTGCAGAGGGTTTCCCTCAAGTATTCAGCAAAGAACTGATAAGCACATGCATGTGAAGAAATTGCCAAAGCCAAAGTCATTGATGATCATTGGAGGCAACAATGTCCATACACAGGACCAGGAATAGTGCATCTCTACCAGACAAGTTGAAATACCTCAAGATTCACCAAGCATAGTACTCAGAAGGTCTGTCACTCAGTTAAATACTACATTGATCCTGTCTGTCAAATGTTAAGAACAAAGCCCAAAATATCTACTTCCAAGTAACTTAACTCTAAGAACAAAGCTCAAGAATATTTGTAGAAATGCAAAACATTCAGCACTCAACAATGCAGAATTAACAGTTCCTGGCATCTAATTAAAAGATGACCAGGCATGTAAAGAAGCAAAAAAAAAAAAAAAAAAAAAAAAAAAAAAAAAAAAAAAAAAAAAAAAAAAAAAAAAAAAAAAAAAAAAAAAAAAAAAAAAAAAAAAAAAAAAAAAAAAAAAAAAAAAAAAAAAAAAAAAAAAAAGCTATAATAAGATGGAAAATGAATTAATCAGAATTAATCCAGAACTGACTTTAGAATTAATTAACATGTATGGATATTAAAAATTAATATGACTCTGTTATGTATATCTTAAAAAGTATACACATGGTAGTTGTGTATATGTGTATATCCCAAATTTTACTTCTAAAACTACATTGGATGAAATTAATATTGGCAAGAAGAAAAGATTGGAGAACTTAGCCTAAGAACTATCCAAAAATGACACAGAAGGGGGAAATTAATGAAAAGAGCATCCACGAGCTAGAAGACAACAAATGGTATAATATATGTGTAATTAGTCCCTGAAAAGAGGGGTCTGGGGCCAGAAAATAATATTTGAAGATATAGTGGTCCAAAAGTTTGACAGGAACTATAAACTCATATATTTAATAAGTTTAACATAAGGCCAGGAAAAAGAAAAGTGAAGAAATGATACCAAGAAAATAACCAGACTGTTCAAAATGAAGAATAAAGAGAAAAATCTTAAAAGCAGGCAAAGGAAAAGGACGGATTATGTACAAGGAGCAAAGGGTAAAGTAACAGAATATTTCTTCTTAAAAGTAACTCAAGCAAGATAAAATACTCATAGAAAAGCCGGGCGTGGTGGCGCACGCTTGTAATCCCAGCATTCGGGAGGCTGAGACCGGAGGATCCGGGTTCGCGGCCAGCCTCAGCTACCTAGTGAGGCACTCCGCAACTTAGTGAGACCCGGTTTCAAAATAAAGAATAAAAAAATAGGGCTGGGGGTAGAGCTCGGAGGTAGAATGCCTCTGAGTTCAATCCCCAGTACC
>PVLC010034469.1:0-16914 GCA_004027655.1 Graphiurus murinus
TGTGTGTGTGTGTGTGTGTGTGTGTGTGTGTGTGTGTGTGTGTGTGTGGTATTGGGGATTGAATTCAGGGGCATTCTACCTCTGAGTTACACCCCCAGAACCCCCAGCCCTATTTTACTTTTATTTTGAAATAGAGTCTCACTAGGTTGATGAGAATTTCATTATTTGCTGAGGCTGTCTTCGAACCTGAGATCTTCCTGTCCCAGTCTCCCTGGCTTCTGTTTGCTCTTTAAACGATTCTTTTTTCCCTTTCTCTACCTCTGTAAGACTGGTTATGTGGTACTGGAGATTGAACCCAGGGGAATTCTACCTCCAAGTTACACCTCTAGCCCTATTTTTTATTGTTTATTTTAAAACAGGGTTTCACTAGGTTGCAAAGGGCCTAAGTAGTTGGCTTTGAACCTGCAATCCTCCTGTCTGTACTGAGATTACAAGCGTGCACCACTATACCCAGCTTAACTTTTTACCCTTCCCCTAATTTGGAAGCTATCATTTATACTCCTATCCAAATTCTTCCCTCCTACTCTCCCTCCCTGGGAATTCAATCCAGGGGTACTCTACCACTGAGTTACATCTCATTTTACTTTTTATTTATTATTATTCTTATTGTTATTATTATTTGGTACTAGGGATTGAACTCAAGAGGCATTCTACCTCTGAGCTATACCCCTAGCCTCATTTTATTTTTATTTTGAAATAGGGTCTTGATAGGTTGATGAAAGTCTCATTGTTTGCTGAGGCTATCCTCGAACCTGTGACCCTCCAGTCTCAGCCTCCCAAGTACTGGGTTTACAGGCTTGCTTTTTATTTTGAAACAGGGTCTTGCTAAGTGGCTGAGGCTTGTATCAAACTTTTGGTACTTCTCCTTTAGCTTCCTGAGTGGCTGAGATCACATGCATGTGCCACTATACCTCGCTCCTATTCAAGTTTTCCCTCTAAATTAAAAAATACATATTTAACTCTAAGTTTTAAAAGAGATGCTTTTCTTTGTCTACTGATAATCAATAGCTCTATCCTTCATTCAAACAATATATGTGGACTGAAATCTTTTAAGAACATCTCCCCTAAGCCGGGTGTGGTGGCAAACACTTGTAATACCAGTACTTGGGAGGCTAAGACCAGAGGATCAGGGTTCACAGCCAGCTTCAGCTACTTAGTGAGGCTCTCCTCAACTTAGTGAGACTGTTTCAAAATAAAGAATAAAAAATAGGGCTGGGGGTATAAGAGGTAGAATGCCCCTGGGTTCAATCCCCAGTACTGCAAAAACAAACAAACAAACACACACATCTCCCCTTTATATATGACCTCTAAAAAGAGTATTTCTGAAAGGATCGTGCTATATTACTATATTATCATTTCATCAATTTCCAACATGCATATTTCAATTATTTCTCAAACTTCAACTCTTCAAATAATCAGTTTCACTATAAGGAAACATTTTAATGAAATGTATCACAATTGAGGCATAACTGGCATTTTAGGTAGAATAATTGGTCCCTGTGCAATCTATCCTGTACTTCAGGATATCTAGAAACTACGGTTCCTGCCAGCTAATATATTCCTATCTTCCCCAACAGTGACAACCAAAACTGACCCACATGTTAGTTTCAAACACATCTCTCAGGATCATCATCACTCCAAATGAGAACTACTCTTTTAATGCATGAAAACAAAGTACAAAAAATTATAAAATAAATACATTTATTTATTTATTTATTTATTTATTTTTGCGATACTGGGGATTGAACCCAGGGGCATTCTACCTTTGAGCTATACCCCCAGTCCTATTTTTTATTCTTTATTTTGAAACCGGGTCTCACTAAGTTGTGAATAGCCTCACTAGGTAGCTGAGGCTGGCCATGAACCCGGATCCTCCTTTCTCAGCCTCCCAAGTACTAGAGTTATAAGCATGCACCACCACGCCCAGCAAATAAATACATTTACAACTGAAGGATCAAAGAATAAAAAATTTTTAGTTTCACAAAGGTAATAACAAAAACAGGAAATTCGTTTTATAAACCCGTTTTCATTATTAGCTATATTACTTGGTCTATTTCCCATATAATTTTCTCCAAAATCTTTATTTTTAAATATTTATTTATTTTTGCAGTGCTGGGGATCAAACCCAGGGCTTCACACATGCCAGAAAAGTGTTCTACCATAGAATTACACCCCTCCCCCCCAACTTTCCATTCCTCACTCCAAAATTTTTAGTTGTAATATATGATTAAGTAACAAAAGATCACTTTTCGTATATCCTAATGTCATTTTTTGTCCCTTTAGGCTAGAACACTGAATGTGTTCATCATCTTTTAAAATACATTTTAATTCATAATCCTAATGAGGATCTCCTATTCACAAACCTGTTAGTGTCCCAAATAATGACATTTCCATCAAATCCTGATGTTACTAAGAGTCTTGTATTAGTATCATATTCGATGTTCTTCACCCAGCTAGTATGACCATGTAAAGTGCATACTTTGGTGTTCAGTTTTCTCAGATCCCATAATGCTATTGTAGTGTCATCAGAGCAGGTGGCGAACAGCCGGTTATCAAGAAATCTATAAAAGCAGAAAAGAAAAACTGGTTCATTCAATCTTTTTTTAAAGAAAATTTGATTTAAGAAACAATCTCTACATTACCTAATCAAGAAAGAGAAAAAACAAAGGACCACAAACTCATTGTATAAACCCTGTGATTCTGACATACAATAAATAGTAACTAAAATTCACATAACTGCAAGATCAACCTACTATGAGTTAATGAGAGCCACATTATAATTTGATCCATTTCCTTTAAATTACTGATATTTTTAAAAGCTGGAAATAGAAGTGTTTGAGGAAAAGTGGTAGAGGGAAAGAAAAGCTTTAGAGTTTGTATAGCAAATAAAAATTGTGAGATAATTTATTGAGAGAGGCAGATTTTTAAAGACTTGACTGCTAAAGGGGGCATGTTAGTGTAAAGGGTTCTAAATAAAGAGAACTATTTACTCTATGACAATTAACATATCTATTTAGAACCCATTTACATATAAAATTACTATTCACACTGACATCATTTTATTTTTATTTATTTTTTGTGGTATTGGAGATTGAACCCAAGAGCATTCTACCTCTGAGCTACATACCCAGCTCTTTTTCTTTTGAAATAGGGTCTCACTAAGTTACTGAGGCTGGCCCTGAACTTGTGATCCTTCTGTCTCAACCTCCCAAGTACTGGGATTACAAGAGAGCACCATCGTGCCCAGCTTGAAATTGCCATCATTTTAATCTATTAATTCAAATGCATTCCTCAAATATTCTCACTTAGCAACATTATGACCAGATAAAATTATAAGATAGGCTTAATTAAAGCACTCTATTATTCAGACTTTTTATCATTTGGCACTAACTTCTCAATCATTAGCAACAATATATTTTATACAAATATTTAAATATTAACAAATCTACTATTCACATTTGAATTTTTACCTAATTAAACATTGGCATGGTTTTCGGCCAGCCTCAGCTACCTAGTGAGGCACTCCGCAACTTAGTGAGACTCGGTTTCAAAATAAAGAATAAAAAAAATAGGGCTGGAGGTGTAGCTTGGAGGTAGAATGCCCCTGAGTTCAATCCCCAGTACCGCAAAAAACCCAAAAAAAACCCCCAAAAAACATTAGCATGGTTTCTCCAATATATGTTGTAATATACAACTTCCTAATTTCTTGCAGAAGAAATGAATTTTGGAACCTCTTCTAAGACCAAATTATATATAATTCTTATCAAAAATTAATTTCAATATCCCAAAATACCATGCATTACCTTCTAGAAATTATCATGGCTCTAACATTTCAGGCTCCCCTTCCCCTCGCTTCCTGATCTGATTAACTCTTGCTTTCTTTTTAGTATTCAGCTATCGTCCACTCCAGGAAGTCTTCCCAGCCAGGGATAGATCTACTAATTCTTTAAGCTCCCCAAACACTCTATACTTCTATTGTAATACCTTTTTTTTTTTTTTTTTTTTTGCGGTACTGGGGATAGAACCCAGGGGCATTCTACCTCTGAGCTACACCTCCAGCCGTATTTTTCATTCTTTATTTTGAAATAGGGTCTACTAAGTTGCAGAGAGTCTCACTAAGTAGTTGAGGCTGGCTGCAAACCCAGATCCTCCTATCTCAGCCTCCCCAGTACTGGGATTACAAGCATGCGCCACCACGCCCAGTTTATAATACTTAATTCTATAGTGTAAGGAATAACTTTACATGACTATAAACTCCCCAAAGGTAGGGAATAAAGAATAGAATAGGTCTGAGGGTATAGCTTGGAGGTAGAATGCCAGTGAGTTCCATCCCCAGTATCACCAAAAAAAAAAAAAAAAAAAAAAAAGAAAAGTAAAATAGGGCTGGAGGTAGAATGTTCCTGGTTCACTAAGTTGCAGAGGGCCTCAGTAGCTGAGGCTGGCCGAGAACCTGTGATCCTCCTGTCTCAGCCTCCCAAGTACTGGGATTACAAGTGTGTGGCACCACAACTGGTTCACAATGAAGTTTTTTTTTTTTTTTTGCGGTACTGGGGATTGAACTCAGGGGCATTCTACCTCCGAGCTATACCCCCAGCCCTATTTTTTATTCTTTATTTTGAAACCGAGTCTCCCTAAATTGCGGAGTGCCTCACTAGGTAGCTGAAGCTGGCTGCAAACCCGGATCCTCCGGTCTCAACGTCCCAAATGCTGGGATTACAAGCGTGCGCCACCACGCCCGGCTCATACAATGAAGTTTTTAAAAATTCTGCTAAGTGAGCTGGATATGGTGGCACACATTGGTAATCCCAGTACTTGGGAGGCTAAGACCAGAAGATCACAGTTTCGTGGCCAGCCTCAGCTACTTAGTGAGATCCTGTTTCAAAATAAAGAATAAAAAATAGGATTGGGGTGTAGCTTGGAGGTAAAATGCCCCTGGGTTCAATCCCTAGCACCACTAACTAACTAACTAACTAACTAACTAACTAACTAAATAAATAAATAAATAAATAAATAAATAAATGTTGTATAAAAGGACATTTAAATTTAAAAATGTAGAAAGAATATAATCTTGGTGTAAAAGTTAATTCTGAGTTAACTGAGTTTATCTTATTGAAAAATACAATATTTTGACTTATGTTGGCTCATTTTTGTCTGAAAGTATTACCTATTAAAAAGTTTTTGGTTTTTTTGTGGTACTGGGGATTGAACTCAGGGGCATTCTATCTCCATTTTTTATTCTTTATTTTGAAACCGAGTCTCACTAAGTTGTGGAGTGCCTCACTAGGTAGCTGAGGCTGGCCGCGAACCTGGATCCTCCTCAGGTCTCAGCCTCCCGAATGCTGGGATTACAAGCGTGCGCTACCACGCCTGGCTCTGTTAAAAAGTTTTATACAGGCCCTCCACAACTTAGTGAGACCCTGTTTTAAAATAAAGAATTAAAAAATAGGGCTGGGGCTGTAGAATGCCCTCAGGTTCCATCCCCAGTACCACACACACAAAAAAAGTCTTATACAGAAGAATCACTGGTAAAAAGAATAAATCACAGAATACTAAGAGTGTAGATAAGATCAGCTAAAGCACCTACAGCAATTCTAACCCCCAAATAAGTAGAGGCTGAGAATATTAGACACGTCCTTGAAGATATGGCCCAGTCTTCTCAAACTAAATTCAGTATGGCCTATTAAGTTAATAATTGAAAAAATATAATGCGACAGTCTCTGATAAATAAAGACATTTACACACACTGAAATCTATGTGTCTCTGAATCATAGAACTTCCCCAAATATCTCTATCAAACTCCAACATAGTTATGACAGCACTGGATAAATACACAGACATTCTGGAAACATGGAGTTCTTCATTATCAGAAGATAACTGGTAAAAAATAGAAGCAATTGGAAGTGAATAATCTCAAAATAGGTATCAACATCACTGTCCAAGGAAAGAAAATGTTGAGTATCTTTAAAAAATTTAAGAAAATAAACCTTTTCCCACTTAGTTATATGCAAATTCTTAGAAAAAGAATGAATTGAATGGTGGTTTTGCCGTCTTTCCAATGAAATTAGAATAGGACATTCTTACTACATATTTGACCTTTGTACTACAATAAAAAAGAGTAGGTTATATTTAATAAATATTCAAGGGTTTTAACAACTTTCCCAAGAGCCTTTTTTTTTTTTTTTTGCAGTACAGGGGATTGAACTCAGGGGCATTTTACCTCCGAGCTACACCCCCAGCCCTATTTTTTATTCTTTATTTTGAAACCGGGTCTCACTAAGTTGCGGAGTGCCTCACTAAGTAGTTGAGGCTGGCCCTGAACCCGGATCCTCCAGTCTCAGCCTCCCGAATGCTGGGATTACAAGCGTGCGCCACCACACCCGGCTTCCCAAGAGCCTTTCTATAGTCCTGTGAGATACTCCAACCCCCTTCGGGAGGCTTCTGCCCCCCTACTCTACCTGGAGCCACATACTCCCTCAGGCTTGCTTAATTTGGGCACAAAGATGGCCATTAACTCAGCCATTACTATAATATTCCTACGGGTGGGTGGCAGGGCGGAGTCTCTCTCTCTCCCCTTCCCCCTCCCTGAGGTGGGGAGGACCTCCAGAAGGAACCAGCAGTGCCCCCTGCTTGTCACCTTTACCCAGTTAACATTAACCCTGGGAAAAATAGGCCTGTGCCCTGGTATCCCAGTAATTTTAAAGGAGCTTAAAAAGGATGGCCCCAATTCTCCATGGGCTAAAACAATCCGCCAGGGACTCGATTACCAAAATTGCACAATCCAGGAAACGGAGGCAAGGTGCACAATGTCGCTCACAGGCAGTGCCCCCCCTCCCCCGGCTGCTCACAGGCACTAAGAGAGGCTCTGGGCCAAGGCTGCAGCCACCACCATCTCTCATCTCCCTCCCCTAAACCCGGCCTAGCCTCACAGGGGCTCAACTCTCAAACCTCCACCCTCACCCCCAATCCTAAAGGCCACGGCCTCACAGGAGAACCCTAAAATACAATGGACCCTGGGACCCCCAGTATGGGTGGAGCAGTGGCCACTCCCAACTGTTAAGCCTCAGCAGTTACATGTTATTGTTAAACAACAGGTCCAGACTGGGCACCTAAAATGCTCTAACAGCCCATGGAATTCTCCAGTGTTTATAATTAAAGAATATAGTGGTAAATGGAAAATGCTATAGATATTAAGGATTGCTTTTTCTCAATTCCCCTACACCCTGGGGACACTGAAAAGTTTGCTTTCTCTATCTCATCATTAAATTTCCGAGGGCCTGACCAGCAATTTGAGTGGATGGTCCTAGCCCAGGGTATGGCCAACAGCCCCTCGATCTGCCAGGACTGTATGTCCAAAATTCTCTCCCCTTTATTTGGAAGCCCCGATGTGCTCCTATACGTCTACATGGATAGACTTCATGCTCCTCCAGATTCAATGAGCTTTACTTGGAGTGCTTTGAATTGCTTAAAAGTATCTGTTTCCAAGTGGCCCCAGAAAAGATTCAAAGGGTGGCCCCATTCAAACTACTGGGCACAACCCTAGACTTAGATGTGGTTTCCCCCGCTAAGCCTCAGCTAAAAATCCAGGACAAATATACACTCCCACAGTCACAACAGTTGCTTGGGGAGATCAATTAGATGTGACCGTGGATTCCCATCTCCACGGCTGAGTTGCTACCGCACTTTGACTTACTCAAAGGGCTTGACCTCTCTTCTGAGGTGACCCTCTCTGCCGAACACCCGGCTGCTCTAAACAATATATGGAGAGCCATAACCCCCAAGAACAGGCAATTGTGGAACAAACCAACCGCACCCTAAAAACCCAGCTTACAAAACAAAATGGGGGAGCTCCTCCCCCCATGACCAGCTCAGGAAGGCGGTCCTGACACTTAACATTTTAAATTTTTCAAAGGACTCACAGTCATCACTGCTCTAGTGCCACTGGACTGGGATTATGCCATACAGGGCACTTGAAGCCAGGTAGAAGGACCCATTGATGGGTTTCTGGAGGGGGCCTGATCCCCTCATTAGTGTGGGACAAGGATTTGACTGTGTTTTCCCCATCGGGGAACCCCAACCCATCTGGGTTCCAGCCAGAGATCTTAAACACTGTCCTACCCAGGCTGGGGAATGCCTATCTATACCTACCCCAGAGGGCTCCACGCCCCCCGAGGAAGTCTCTCTTGTATGTTCTCTTATAGGAGACCTGTCCCAATGGCCCGATTCCTCCTGATGATGCTGCTACTGGAAAACCTCAGAGAACCATGGGTGAAAACAGGATTCGGCGATCCTAGGCAGCCTGGAGCCCTCCTCCAAAAGAAGACATTGGAGATCCGTGCACCAACTGCTTCACTAGTCGGAAAGGACCAGCAAAGCATTGTTACAGGACAGACGAACAGTGCAATAATGGTATATAGGCTACAGGCGGCCACCCTAATACAGGGCAGAGAGAATGGCTGCCCAGGAGCAGTGCTCACTCACATCTGACGGTCAGCCCCTAAAATAACTCCGGCTGCACCTGGAAAGCCCCCTCCCCAATGCCCTTGTAATCAGTTTTATAGCCCAATACCAACAGCTTGCTGCCAAGCCTGATGACCTATATGGGCATCGTGAGCCTTACGATGATGTTGCCCAGCCTATGCCCCACACCCCATAAGACCCTAGGAAATCCAATGACGGGTAAGACCCCTTGAAAGATAGGGGCAACCTAAGACAGGATCCCTGGGCGCTGGCTCCCCAGAGTCCAAAAGGTGACAGTGTGTCCAATGACGGGTGAGATCCCTTGAAAGACAGGGATAACCTAAGAGAGGAACACTGTTTACGAGGACTTCTGAGGGCTTAAAACAAAGAAGAGGGATATGAAGGGATCATTCATGTTATGTGGCATTCGGCACTCACAGGCTCTGACCTTTCTTGGTGAAATCTGACCCCTCTGGCCTAGGGAAGCCAGTGGGTGGGTCAAGGAAAGGCCTACCTCCCTCACCCGAAGCTATAGATCTGTTCCCATTGGCTCTCCTTCCCCAACTCTCCCTACCTGACCTGCCTATATAATCTATTGTGTGTTCCAATAAAGCTGAGTTCCTGTGGCGCCGCCTGACCGCTGACTAGACTCTCGGCTGGTGCTATTTTTTGGGGGGCTTCCCCGATCCCCCAGGGTGGTGGACCTGGCCGCGACACTCTCCCTCTCGCTTGGCCCTGACAGGTGAAGCAGCTGGCCTGCTTTGCTCTATCCTGTGTGGTGTGGGACGCGACATCAGTTGCGTGGAACGCTACAGTTAGTAAGTAATGCACACTTAAGCTCATGCACCAGCAGATCCTCCCTCAAACTCTTATGTTACGTGTACTTCTTTTCTTTCTTTTGGAGCTATACCTCTAGTCCTAGTTTTTATTCTTTATTGTGAAACAGGGTCTGACTAAGTTGCAGAGAGTCTCACTAAGTAGCCAAGGCTGGCTGTGAACCTGCGATCCTCTGGTCTCAGCCTCCCAAGTATTGGGATTACAAGCATGCACCACCACGCCCGCTTTTTAAATTGTGTGTACTTCTAAACAAGCTTCAAAATCTGTTTTCCTAATCAATAGATCAGAAAGAGCAGATTCAAATTTGTGGGTATGTGGGGTGCTGTGGCAAACAAATCAACAGCAGCAAATGAAAGCTGATACTGATAAAGAACAAATTATAACAGCAGATTAGTCAAGGTCATTTTGAGGAGGGGCAGACAACCTGACACAAGTCTATTTTTTTTTTTTTTCCGGTACTGGGGATTGAACTCAGAGGCATTCTACCTCCGAGCTATACCCCCATCCCTATTTTTTATTCTTTATTTTGAAACAGGGTCTCACTAAGTTACCGAGAGCCTCACTAGGTAGCTGAGGCTGGCCACAAACCCGGATCCTCAGGTCTCAGACTCCCAAATGCTGGGATTACAAGCGTGCACCACCACACCCAGCTATTTTTTTTTTTTTGAGATAAGAATTTTTTAAAATTCTAAAATATTAGAAACAGAGAAAAATATAAAAAACATAAACATCTGTGATACCCACCACCCAGCTTTATAAAATTTTAACATTTTGTTATCTTTCAGATTTTTTTCAACATTACAAACAGTTGAAATAGATTGTGTCTCCCTCCCCAATCCCATTCCCCTCCCTCCCTCTCCAGAGGGAACCACTATCCAAATTTGCTGTCATTCCCCATTCAAGTTATTAATACCATGAATTCCTATGTATGTGTCAATCAGTAACTTATATTGTTTTATATTCAATTTATTCTGTAAATATTTAATGAGCACCCATCACACATGAGGTTTAATTCTAGGTGCTAGAATAGAGCGGAGAATAAATACATGTCTTCACTGAGCTTATGTTTATAAAGTTGTTTTTTTTTTTTTTTTTTTGTGGTACTGGGGATTGAATTCAGAGGCATTCTACCTTTGAGCTATACCCCCAGCCCTATTTTTTACTCTTTATTTCAAAACCGGGTCTCACTAAGTTGCAGAATGCCTCACTAGTAGCTGAGGCTGGCCGTGAACCCGGATCCTCCGGTCTCAGCCTCCCGAATGCTGGGATTACAATACAAGCGTGGGCCACCACGCCCGGCTGTTTACAAAGTTTTCAAACTTTATATAAATGATATCACACTGTACAGTTCATTCTATAATTTGTTTTTCTGCCTTGACCTTACATTCCTGAAATGCACACCAGATGCTGATGCATTTAGTTCATTTAACTGATGTATAGTATTCCATGGTAGAGTATACAAGAATTTGCTTATCTATTTTCCTCTTTTTTTTTTTTTTTTTTTTTGATACTATGGATTGAACCCAGGGGTATTTTACCTCAGATACACCCTCAGCTTGATTTTTTTATTCTGAAACAGGATCTCACGAAGTTGCTGAGGCTGGCCTCAAACCTGTGACCCTCCTGTCTCAGCATCCAAAGTACTAGTAATACAAGTGTGCGCCACCACACTCGGCTATTTTCCTCTTGATGGATATTCAAGTTATTTCTTTTGTCTATTACTAACAATGCTACAATAAACCCTCGTTTCTTTACATGTCTGTTTTTCGCATGTACATTAATTTCTTTAAAAATATGGTAATCAACAATTTACTAGATATTGCTAAACTGATTTTCAAAATACACCACCAATTTATACGCCACCCATAATATCTAAGAGTTCCTATTTCTCAACATCTTTGCCAATACTTGGTATTTCTTCATTGTTATTATTTGCATTTCCATAAGTAGTAAGCTTGACTATGTTCCTATATTTATTGTTCGCTGTGGTTTCTCTTATGTGGTTCTCTGCTTGTTTTGCTACAGGGTTACTATCTTAAATATTCTGGATTTTAATCTTTTTTGGTTATGATATTGAAAGTATCTTCTCCTACCAGCCTGAATTTTCTCATTTTGTTATGTCTATAATAAAACTATATTGAAATTTCAAATTTTTGTGCAGTTAAACTTATTGCTTTTAGTCTTAAAAATCTTTTCTCACTTAGGGCACAGATAATATATGTAAGCATAGTCTATATTTTCTTCTAAGACTTTAAAGGCTGGCTTTCATAATTAGGTATTTAACTAGAAGTTATTTTCAGTTATGGTGTAAGGCAGAGATCTAGTTTTACTTTTCAGATATATAACTGAAATCTTTTTCTATTTTTCCTTTCACCAATTTGTAATGCCTCTGTTGTCACATATAAAATATAAATATAAATATAAAATTTTCACATGTCTATAGGTCTCCTCCTCCTCCTCTTTCTTTTTGTGGTACTGGTGAGTGGACCCAGAGGTATTCTACCTCCAGGCTACACTTTCAGCCCTTTTTTTGTTTTTGTTTGAAACAGTCTCCCTGTGTTATTGAGTATCACTCAGTTGCTGAGACTGATCTTGAATATGCCATCCTCCTGTTTCAGCCTCCCAAGTACTGGGATTAGTTGTGTGCCACCAAGCCTGGCTCCAGAGGTCTGTTTCTAATAGCTCTATTCTATTCCATTGACTCTTAAGACAAGGATTTGTCCTAAGAATACATTTGATATCTGGATGAATGATTACTTCCACTGCTGGAAATCTTTTTTAAAACTTTCTTGGTACACTGCTGCTCAATATTAATTTTATTTATTTAATTTTTTTGTGGCACTGGGGATTGAACCCAGGATTTTATATCTTTGAGCTACACCTCCAGCCTTATTTTACTGTGTGTGTGTGTGTGTGTGTGTGTGTGTGTGTGTGTGTGTGCGCGCGCGCATGAGCGCTTATGCTACTTTGGATTAAATCCAGGAGTATTCTACCTGTGAGCTATACCCCCAGCCCTATTTTTTTTATTCTTTACTTTGAAACAGGATCTTACTAAGTTGTAGAGGGTCTCACTAAGTAGCTGAGGCTGGCCAAAAACTTGTGATCCTTCTGTCTCAGCCTCTTAAGTACTGGGATTACAAGCATGTGCCACCACACTCAGCTTACTTTTTTATTTTTATTATTTATTTATTTATTTTTGTGTGGTACTGGGGTTTGAACCCAGAGGCATTCTACCTTTGAGCTACCCCAACCCCAGCCTAATTTTATTTCTTATTTGAAAATGGGGTCTCACTAGGTTGATGAAAATTTCACTACTTGCTGAAGCTGTCCTTGACCTGGGATCTTCCTCTCTCAGCCTCCCAAGTACTGGGATTCCAGGTATGCACCACCAAACAGGGTATCACTAAGTTGCTGAGGGCCTCACTAAGTTGCTGAGGCTGTCCTTAAACCTGTGATCCTCCTATCTCAGCATCCCAAGTTCTGGGATTACAGGCATGAGCCACCACTTTCAGCTTCAGTATACTTTTTTGTGTGTGTGTGGTGCTGGGGATTAAACCTCGGGGATTTCTATCTCTGAGCTATACCCACAGCCCTAATTTTCAATCCTTATTTGGAAAGAGGGTTTCACTAAATTGCTGAGGCTGGTTTCAAATCTGTGATCCTCCTGTCTCAGTCTCCCAAGTACTGTGATTACAGGCATGTGCCACCATGCCTGGCTTCAATATAAATTTTAAAATCAAGTTTTATGAAAAATCCTGTTGGCTTTTTTTTGTGTGTGTGTGGTACTGGGGATTGAACTCAGGGGTGTTCTACTTCCGAGCTATACCCCCAGCCCTATTTTTTCTTTATTTTGAAACCGGGTCTCACTAAGTTGCGGAGTGCCTTACTAGGTAGCTGAGGCTGGCCCCGAACCCGGATCCTCCGGTCTCAGCCTCCCAAATGCTGGGATTACAAGCGTGCGCCACCACGCCCGGCTCCTGTTGGCATTTTAACTAAAATTACACTGAAGTATTAAGACTAATTTGAGGAGAACTGACTTTTTATGATACTGGGACTATAGGCATGAGCCACCACTCTTTTTCTTTCTTTCTTTTTTTTAAGGGGAACAAAAGAGGTTTATTTAGGGAAGTGGGGGTACAGTTTAAGAGAAGGCCATAATAATAGCCAGGCATGGTGGCACACACTAGTAATCCCAATACTTGGGAGGCTGAGACAGGAGGATTGCAAGTTTGTGGCCAGCCTCAGCAACTTGTGAGGCCCTGTTTCAAAATAAAGAATAAGAAAATAGGGCTGGGGATGTAGCTCAGAAGTAGAATACCTGTGGGTTCTATCCCCAGTACTTTCTCTCTCTCTCTCTCTCGCTCTCGCTCTCTCTCGCGCACACACACACACACACACACACACAAAGAAGGCCATAATAAAGGATTACTTTCCAAATAAAAGCTCTGGGATGTTCTCCTTCTACAAGTGGAAATGGTCCCCTTTCTACTTTTTATTTTCCACTTAATATCCCTTTCCTTTGCTTCATGTATGTATGTATTTATTTTTGTGACACTGGGAATTAAACCCAGGGGCATTCCACCTTTGAGCTATACTTCCAGTCTTATTTTTAATTTTGAAACAGGGTCTAACTAGGTCACAGAAGGTCTCACTAAGTTGCTGAGGCTGGTTTTGAAGTTCTGATCCTCCTGTCTCAGGCTCCCAACTATTGGGATTACAAGTATGTACCACCACGCCTGGCTTCCTTTGCTTTAATTTTTTTTTTTTAATTTTTAATTTTATTTTTTGTTTTTTACATTTTTAAGCTTTCCTATAGTCTGTTTAGAATTTTTGTATCTATGTTTATCAATGACACTGGTCTTTTTTCTTATTTACTTATGGTATTGGGGATTGAACCCAGGGGTATTCTACCTCGGAGCTACACCCTTTGACCTGTTTTATTTAATTTTTTTAAAATTTTTTGTGGCACTAGGGATATAAGCCAGGGGCATTTTACCTCTGAGCAACAGCTCTAGCTGTACTTTATTTTTATTTTGAAAGAGTCTCAATAGGTTAATGAAAGTCTCACTATTTGCTGAGGCTGTCCTCGAACCTGTGATTCTCCTGTCTCAGCCTCCCAAGTATTGGGATTACAAGCATGTGCCACCACATCCAGCTTTATTTTTTACTTTGAAACAGGGTCTCACTAAGTTACTGAGAACCTAAGTTGTTGAGGCTGGCCTCAAACTTGCAATCTTTCTGTCTCAGCCTCCCAAGTACTGGTATTATAGGGCATGCATCACCATGCCTGGCTTCTTTCTTCTTTTTTAACATAACTATTATAAAATTTATAATTATACATGTGGCTACCATTACACTGAATAGTGCTATTCTAGAGATTTAGCGTTTGTTTGTTTGTGGTGCTGGGGATCAAACCCATGGCCTTAGACATGCTAGGTAAGGGCTCTTCCACTGAGCTAAATCCCTAGCCTGTCTATTTTGGGCTTTTTTGAGATGGGGTATTGCCATGTCACCCTTGTTGGCCTTGAACTTTGGGGCTCAACTGATCCTCCAGCCTCAGCCTCCCTGGACTATAGGCACATTACTAGTTTTAACTTTTTTTTTAACTGTACCCCACTCCCCCCCCAAAAATACCCTCTAAAACATACACATACACACTTTTTTTTTTTTTTTGGTTTTTTTTTTCAGAACTGGGGATTGAACCTAGGGGCATTCTACCTTGAAGCTACACCCTCAGCCCTATTTTTTATTCTTTATTTTGAAATAGGATCTAAGTTGCGGAGGGCTTCACTAAGTAGCTGAGGCTGGCTGTGAACCCGAGATTCTCCTGTCTCAGCCTCCCAAGTACTGGAATTACAAATGTGCGCCACCATATTGGGCTTAATTTATATTCTTTATGCTATTAATAACAACATTTTTTTTTGTAGTACTGGGAATGGAACCCAGGGGCATTCTACCTCCGAGCTATACCCCCAGCCCTATTTTTTATTCTTTATTTTGAAACAGGGTCTCACTAAGTTGCAGAGAGCCTCACTCAGTAGCTGAGGCTGGCCTCAAACCCAGATCCTCAGATCTCAGCCTCCCAAGTACTGGGATTACAAGCGTGCGCGACCATGCCCAGCTCTAATAATAACATGTAATATTGTGCCTAACTAAAATTCTCCAACCTGGATTAATAGTTTACTTAGATATAATGTAGTATTGAACATTATATGTGCTTTAATATCAAAGTTATTAATATTCCTCCATTTTCTACTGGTATCAACTATTGCTGATAAGAAATATTCCATTAGTTCAAGTATTATACCTCTATATGTAATTAAGCTTCTAATTTTAGTGGCTTTTAAGATTTTCTCTTGACCTTTGATATTGTTGAGTTTCACCACAACCAATCAAGATGTGATTTATTTAACCATCCTGGCACTCTAAAGTTAACTTTTGATTTGAGGACTCTGGTCCTTTTTTTTTTTTTTGCGGCACTGGGGATTGAATCCATGGGCATTCTACCTCCAAGACACACCCCTAGCCCTAATTTTTATTCTTTATTTTGAAAATGGGTCTTGCTAAGTTGTGGAGGGCCTCACTAAGTAGCCGAGGCTGGCCGCAAACCTGCAATCCTCCTGTCTCAGTCTCTCAAGTACTGGGATTACAAGCATGTGCCATCATGCCAGGCTCTGGTCCTTCTTCAATGCTAAAACTTTTAAGTCATTATAAAATTAGTTTTCCACCTATGTCTGCATTTTCTTTTTCTGCAACTTTTTTTTGGGGGGGGGGCAGTACTAGGAATTAAATCCAGGGGCATTCTACTTCCAAGCAATACTTCTAGCCTTTTTTATTTTAAAACAGAGTCTCAGCCAGGCGTGGTGGCGCACGCTTGTAATCCCAGTGCTTGGGAGGCTGAGACAGGAGGATCACAGGTTCGCAGCCAGCCTCAGCTACTTAGTGAGCCCCTCCGTGACTTAGTGAGACCATGTTTCAAAATAAAGAATATAAAATAGGGCTGGGGGAGTAGCTCAGAGGTAGAATGCCTCTGGGTTCAATCCACAGTACTGGCAAATAAACAAACAAACAAATAAACAAACAAACAAACAAACAAATAAATAAAAACAGGGTCTCACTAAGTTGCTGGGAATCTTGCTAAATTGCTGAGGCTGGCCTTGAACCTGCGATTCTCTTGTCTCAGCCTCTCAAGTACTGAGATTATAGGCATGTACCTCTGTGCTTGGTTTCTGCAACTCTTTATATACATTGGAATCTCTCAGTTAATCCTCTCTATTTTAAACTACTCATATTTCTCATTTTTTTTTTATCTTCTTTTTGCATTGGGGTGAATATTTTTAGTACTACTTTCTTTTTTTTTTTTTTTTTTGCGGTTCTGGGGATTGAACTCAGGGGCATTCTACCTCCGAGCTATACCCCCAGCCCTATTTGTTATTCTTTATTATTATTATTATTATTATTATTATTATTTTTTGTGGTACTGGGGATGGAACTCAGGGACATTCTACCTCCGAGCTATACCCCCAGCCCTATTTTTTATTCTTTATTTTGAAACCAAGTCTCACTAAGTTGCGGAGTGCCTCACTAGGTAGCTGAGGCTGGCTGCGAACCCAGATCCTC
>PVLC010034470.1:0-10983 GCA_004027655.1 Graphiurus murinus
CGCACGCTTGTAATCCCAGCATTCGGGAGGCTGAGACCGGAGGATCCGGGTTCGAGGCCAGCCTCAGCTACCTAGTGAGGCACTCCGCAACTTAGTGAGACTCGGTTTCAAAATAAAGAATAAAAAATAGGGCTGGGGGCGTAGCTCGGAGGTAGAATGCCCCTGAGTTCAATCCCCAGTACCGCAAAAAAAAAAAAAAGACTCTGTTTCCAAATAAAAAATAAAAAAGCCTTGGGGTGTAGCTCAGAGGTAGAATCCCCCTGGGGTTCAGTTCCCATAGCCCCCTCCCACACAACACACTGAAAAATGAGATCACCAAAATGTAAATTCATGTAAAGAAGACTAGCAGAATTCTCATGGTTACTTTTGATTTCACAAACTACATTATACATCTATTTTTTATTTTTATTTTTTGCGGTACTGGGGATGGAACCCGGGGACATTCTACCTCCCGGCTACAGCCCCAGCCCTATTTTTTGATTCTTTATTTTGAAACAGGGTCTAAGTTGCGGAGGGCCTCACTAAGCAGCTGAGGCTGGCCAGATCCTCCAGTCTCAGCCTCCCAAATGCTGGGATCAGAAGCGTGCGCCACCATGCCCGGCTTCTATTTTTTTTTTTTAAAGAAGCATTTCCCCCTCCCCCTCCCCCTCCCCCTCCCTCTTTCCCCGTGTGTGTGTGTGTGTGTGTGTGTGTGTGTGTGTGTCTGTCTGTCTGTCTGTCTGTCTGTCTCTCTCTGTGCTGAATCTCACACATGCTAAAAGTACTCTACCACTAAGCTGCACCCCCAGCCCCTACTGATTTTTAAAAATTTTTTAATTTTTTGTGGTACTGGGGATTGAACTCGGGCATTCTACGTCTGAGCTATACCCCCAGCCCTATTTTTTATTCTTTATTTTGAAACAGGGTCTCACTAAGTTGTGGAGTGCCTCACTAGGTAGCTGAGGCTAGCCATGAACCCAGATCCTCCAGTCTCAACCTCCCAAATGCTGGGATTACAAGCGTGTGCCACCACGCTCGGCTCCCTCCTGATTCTTTGACAGCTCCTTTTTAATGTTTCCCTAAGTATGTTGAAGGGGATCAGAGTGTGCCCCAAAGTATGCTACTTTGGTGTAGGAAAAAACAATTGATTTTTAGTGGAAGGCAGTTATCTTTCTGCCCCCCCCCCCATTTCAGTCTAAAAATACAGCATCATTTTTCATACATAAAGGTGTTTCCTACTAAATAACCCTTATTTGCCATATGCTGGTTGTCTTCCCAAAGTTTCCCGAAAGCCCTGTACTTCAAGTATATACACCCACATTTCACACACCTCTGTTATTTATCACTTGAGTTTTCCTGTGTGTTTGCCTTAATAAACACATTCTGGTCTTTTTATTTTATTTTTTATTTTTTTTGCGGTACTGGGGTTTGAACTGAGGGGCATTCTACCTCCGAGCTACACCCCCAGCCCCATTTTTTATTCTTTATTTTGAAACCGAGTCTCACTAAGTTGCGGAGTGCCTCACTAGGTAGCTGAGGCTGGCCTCCCGTATTCCTCCGGTCTCAGCCTCCCGAATGCTGGGATTACAAGCGTGCACCACCATGCCCGGCTCTCTGGTCTTTTTTTTTTTTAAAAAAAAATTCTAGTCTTGTTTTCCTGTTAATCTCTTTTCAGTTTGATCTATGGATTGTAGCCTTTGAACTGAAATGGGTAGAGGAAGAGTTTTTTTTTCTTCCCCTATAGTGTGCTTTATCTTCCTATAGATGATTCAGTATTGATTCTTTCTTAAATTACACAAAAGAATTAATAGGAATAAGGAAGAGAACGTAGATTTGTATGACAGGTGCTTTTTAATAAAGGTTGTCTAGAAGCCGGGCATGGTGGTGCACACTTGTAATCCCAGCATTTGGGAGGCTGAGACAGGAGGATCCAGGTTCTTGGCCAGCCCCAGCTACCTAGTGAGGCACTCCGAAACTTAGTGAGACCCTGTTTCAAAATAAAAAATACAAAATAGGGCTGGGGGTATAGCTTGGAGGTAGAATGCCTCTGGGTTCAATCCTCAGTACCGCCAAAAAAAGAAAGAAAGAAAGAAAGAAAGGTTGTCTAGAATAAGTGAAAATAAAAATTCCTTTGCATGGTCTTTTGTGTAATGCTATGAGAAACTAGTAAGCTGCAGAAATTTTGTTAAGTAGATATCCTATATAAGCTCCATCCAGTGTTTTAGAAATCCCAGAGAAATCTCTGAAAACATGCACCTGGCCTAAAGTATTTTGAGGGGTTAGTTATTGCCACAGTATTTGACACTTTCAGAATTTAGATTGGAATGACTTTTTTATTACTGGGGCTTGAACCCAGGGACATTCTGCTTCTGAGTTACATCCTTAGCCCTTTTTATTTTGTGTTTTGAAACGGGATCACTGGGGTGCTAGGGTCTCCAAAGGCTGGCCTATGTACTAGGATTACAGGTGTGCATCACTGTGCTTGGCTAGGGATCTTCTTTAGTTATGTAATATTTTGCTTTTAAAGCCATATACATGACCTCTGCAACTTAGTGAGACCCTGTTTCCAAATAAAAAATAAAATAGGGCTGGGGGTATAGCTCAGAGGTAGAATGCCCCTGGGTTCCATCCCCCAGTATCATAAAAACAAAACAAAATGCTGGGTGTGGTGGCGCATGCCAGTAATCCCAGCACTTGGAAGACTGAGACAGGAGCATCGCAGGTTCAAGTACAGTCTCAGCAAGTAGTGAGACTCTTATCAAGTAGTGAGATCCTGTTTCCAAATAAGAAATAAAATAGGGGTGGAAGTGTAGCTCCGAGGTAGATGCTCCTGAGTTTAATCCCCAGTACCAACAACAAACAAGTAAATAGCTGTATTCTTGGCAAGGCAGGATGGCACAAGCGTGTAATCCCAGTATTATTAGAGAGGTTGAGACAGTAGAATTGCAGGTTTGAGGTCAGTGTGTGGTAATTTAGTGAGACCCTGTTTCAAAATAATAAATAAAATAGGGCCGGGGGTGTAGCTCAGAGGTAGAATACACCTGGGTTCAATCCTTAGTACCACAAAAAAAGTAAACAACAAAATATGTATTTTCTAGTTTATTTTTAGTGGTGGAAGGCTTTCAGTTTTCCTTTTAGCCAGGAAGGTGTCCCTAGTCTGAGGGGATCTTTAGGCAACAATAGCAGTTAGTAAATTGGGGCCAGGGAAGTACTCTAGCCCTCAGGGTAGATTGTCTGTATATCATATATCTTGAGTCTCTGGATTTCTGCAGTCACAATGGTAAAATGAAAAGATGGATCAGATATTTTGGCTTGTCAGTTTTTCTTAACCATTGGTCATCTTATTAAGGCTTAGGATATTATCTAATAAGAAAGAAGCATTAAGACAGAATCTGGCCAAGTCCTTGGGCAATGCTTCCCAGTTTACTATGAAAACATACATATCCTGCTTTGTTTCACAAAGGATTTAAGGTGGTACTACCCTGCCTACATCTTTAATGGTCTGAGTGAGACTTATTTATAAATACCCTTACTTGTCTCAAGTTGAAATGAATGCGGCTTCCAAATGGTGTGTACTCACTGTAACATTTCTGCCATTGTACCTCAGGTCTTGTTATACCTTTAGGGTTTAAATATGTTTACCAGTCATAAATCTTTATCCTTTGATGTAAATTCATTTTTGGAATCAGAAAGTCATTGGGTGCCAGTCTGGTGAATAACCTACAGGTTATTCACCTGTAGGCTACAGGTTATATTACCTGTAGGTTATTCACCAGGCAGTCCAGGTATTTAAGAGCTTTCAGTTTATTGTTTTTGACTCAGGGACCATGAGCCAAAAATGTTTTTAGAATGATGAAATCAGTTTCTGAGCCACAGTTAACTGTTGCACCCAGCCGACTGAACAGTGAGTCCAGTTGGCACTTGGTCTTTGTGAGATCCTGTCACTGCAGCAGTGCCATTGAGGTAAAACAAGTTAACATTGCCCTCACTTGTGATTTTGATAACGATGTTTTCTTGCCTTGGTACTGCAGCAGAGATTTCCATTGCAATTTCATGTTTTCAGGTCATAATTAAAACTTTTTTTTTTTATTATTCTACAAGTTTTCTCAAAATGTTATATTTTTAGCTCTTCATGAGCGATCTAGAACAGAGAACAGGTTCTAACTGCTCATCATCACTTAGTGCAAATGTTTGGAAAATTCTTGTTTTTTCCTGTTTAATCATTTAATTGGATGAATCAAATTGTTACCTTAACAGAATTTTATGAAATGAAACAGGTTAATAGAAGCTGAAACTGAAAGGATCAGAGAGAGGAAGGAGTCAAGGTTCAACTAGCAGTTTTTGGACAGTGATATGAGTTCACAACACATGATGCTATAATGGACAGAAGTCATGTCCTCTTTAATTCTTACAGGAATATGAAAGTTTGATAAGAATATGAAAATTAAGAGCTTTCCCCTTTGTTTCCGTATGTCTCACTTATGGTTTAATGGCACACAAAATTAAGTGTTAATTCTTTACTTTGTACCATCATTTTTCATTTTATACCAAATGAAGCTTACACCTGCAATCATACGTGATTATGTTTTGGCCTTGGAAAAATAGCACATTGCAGCTGGGTGTGATGGCGCATGCCTGTATAATCCCAGTATTTGGGAAGCTGAGACAGGAGGATCACAGATTTGAGACCAGCACCAGCAACTTGGCAAAGCTCTTAGCAAGACCCTGTTTCAACATAAAAAAGGAAAAAAAAAAAAAAAAAATTGAAGAGCTGAGGGGTTAGGGTAGCCTGGATGTAGAATACCCCTAGGTTCAATCCCCAGCACAAAATAAAAAAAGACATTCCTTTTGTGGTTATTCTTTTGGTTCCATAAATCATGGCAGGAAATTTGATTTGTTCATTGTCACATTTGTGTTTTTATTAAAACATTAGTTTATATACAAGTCTTGATGTAAGATGTGTATAAAAGTCATATGTAAAAGCTTATGGAAGCCGGGCGTGGTGGCGCACGCTTGTAATCCCAGCATTCGGGAGGCTGAGACCGGAGGATCCGGGTTCGCGGCCAGCCTCAGCTACCTAGTGAGGGACTCCGCAACTTAGTGAGACTCGGTTTCAAAATAAAGAATAAAAAATAGGGCTGGGGGTATAGCTCAGAGGTAGAATGCCCCGGAGTTCAATCCCCAGTACTGCAAAAAAAAAAAAAAAAAAAAAAAAGCTTATGGAGTTGGGTGTAGTGTTGCACACCTGTAATCCCAGTACTTGGGAGGCTGAGACAGAAGGATTGTAGGTTTGCAGCTAGCCCTAGCAACTTAGTGAGACCCTGTGTCTTTTTTCTTTTTTCGCGGTACTAGGGATGGAACCCAGGGGCATTCTACCTCTGAACTGCACCCCCAGCCCTATTTTTATTCTTTATTTTGAAACAGGGTCTCACTGAGTTGTGGAGGACCTCACTAAGTACCTGAGGCTGACTGTGAACCCAGATCCTCCAGTCTCAACCTCCCAAGTACTGGGATTACAAACGTGCACCACCATGCCCGGCTACCAGTCCTATTTTTTATTCTTTATTTTGAAACAGGGTCTTACTAAGTTGCAGAGAGCCTCATTAAGTAGCTGAGGCTGCCTGAGAACCCAGATCCTTCTGTCTTAGCCGCCCAAGTACTGAGATTACAAGTGGGTGCCTCCACGCCTGGCGAGACCCTGTTTCAAAATTAAAAAAAAATAGGGCTGGAGGTGTAGCTAAGAGGTAGAACACCCCTAGGTTCAATCCTCAGTAACACACTCACACACAGCTCATGTAAAACATTTAATATTGTAAAAATTAATTTGTGTATTTTATTTTCAAAAATTGATTGATTGCACTGAAAATTGAACCCAGGGGCCGGGTGTGGTGGCGCACGCTTGTAATCCCAGCATTTGGGAGACTGAGACCAGAGGATCCGGGTTCGTGGCCAGCCTCAGCTACCTAGTGAGGCACTCCGCAACTTAGTGAGACTCGGTTTCAAAATAAAGAATAAAAAATAGGCTGGGGGTATAGCTCGGAGGTAGAATGCCCCTGAGTTCAATCCCCAGTACCGCCCCCCCCCAAAAAAAAAATTGAACCCAGGGTTCACTCCCAGCTACTCTCCTTCTTATTTATGTTGAAACAGGTCTTGCTAAGTTGCTTGCTTAGTTGCTGAGGCTGGCCTCGAAACTATGTTCCTTCTAGCTCAGCTTCCCTACTTAGATTACAGGCATGCCCACACCCAGCAGTTAATTAGGTTGACACAAAAAATGTTTTTCTATTTGTTAAATATTTATTAGATTTCATTTATTAATGGAAGCCTCTGGTGCTTGTGACTTGGCATTTTTTAGACCTGAATATTGTTTGTATTGTGTTGTAGGATTTACTAGGATTGAACTAGTTAAGGTCACGTGCCACCAATTAATTTCCTTAGGAATGCCATTTGGGATTCACTTGGACTCCAGTCAGGTGCTGTGTTCCTATTCCAGGTGGGTGGCAGCTTTACTGGAAATGTGAGCATGGAGAGGAGTGGATCCCCTAGTAAAAATTAGAATACTAGTATTCTAGGTGAGATTAGATGAGGTCATGTGTTAGACTAGCACTTGTTTACAAGTTCATTATCTGTTCACTCTCACTTTGGAGGTACTGTACTTCGCCTTCTTATTCTTCTTAATAGTGGCCAAAGAGGCCAGATAGATAATCAGTATAAATCTAATAGCCTCCAATTGCACGCTTATTCTTCACTGTAAATAATTTTAGAAGTTCCCTTTGTTCTGAGCTAGCTGTTGAGCAAACATAGATTGTACTTAGAGGAGAGCTCCAGGTACTATTAGGTATAGTAGGAAAGGGTGCTGGTCTTCACCAGGCATTTCCTGTGGCTCATCACTGTTGATGGGGAAGTATCCCTAGTTATAACATCAAGTGTCCCATTAAACTCTCTGCTACACACACAACCTCTCAAGCACAGTGAAACAATTATCTATAAAGGATTGTGCAATAGGCATGCCGTCTGTCCATCCTATCCTATTCTAAGTTGTATAATGCCATTTTGGTGAATTATGTTCCTGGAAAGCATTGTTACAAAATAATTAATTTCTTTAATTCCCTCTTTAAGTTAATTAATTATTTTTTATTTTTTATTTTTTGTGGTACTAGGGATGGAACCCAGGGGCATTTTACCTCTGAGCTATACCCCCAGCCCTATTTTTTATTCTTTATTTTGAAACAGGGTCTCACTAAGTTGCAGAGGGCCTCACTGGGTAGCTGAGGCTGGCTGCGAAACTGGATCCTCTGGTCTCATCCTCCCAAATGCTGGGATTACAAGCATGCATCACCACGCCTGGCTTTAAGTTAATTTAAATATACTAATTTTTCTTAGCTATAATAGATGTGTTAGTTGTAGTATTCGGTTTTTTTGTTTTTGCGTTTATGTGGTACTGGAGATTGAACCCAGTGGCATTCTACCTCTGAGCTACACCCGAGTCCTTTTTATTTATTTTTTTTCTGTTTGGAAACAGAATCTCACTAGGTTGCCAAAAGGGGCCTCACTAAGTAGCTGAGGCTGGCTGCAAACCTGCAGTCGTCCTGTCTCAGCCTCCCAAGTACTGGGATTACAAGCATGTGCCACCACGCTTCTGACAGTTTCTTAAAGAATCAAATACATAAACCATGTCAACCACTCCTGGGAATTTCTCAAGTGAAATAAAAATGTAGTTTCATTTTAAACTTGTACACAAAATTTATATCACCTTAAACAAATAATGAAAGATCTATTTTAATTTCTCTGAGCCAGGCGTGGTGGTGTACACTTGTAATCCCAGTACTTGGGAGGCTGAGACAGGAGGATTGCAGGTTCGAGGCCAGCCTCAGCTACTGAGTGAGGCCCTCTGCAACTTAGCGAGACCCTTTTTCTAAATAAAGAATGAAAAATAAGGCTGGGTATGTAGCTTGGAGGTAGAATGCCCTTGGGTTCAATCCCCAGTACCGCAAAGAAAAAAAAAGATCCCCTAACTGGTAGACAGATGAACTGAGATACATCCATATAGTTGAATACTACTTGTCAGTAAAAAGACATACTAACACATACAACAGTGGATATGTCTAAAGAGCATTACAGTAAGTTAAAGACTCTAGACTCAAAAGCATATGTGCTGTAGGATTGCATTGTATAAGAAAAGATAGGATTGTTGGGATCAGTAGTTGCTAGGAGCCAGGGATGAAGGATGATATGGCTGTAGAGTTACACAAAGGGAATTTTCATTTTGGCATTAGAATTTAACCCCCCCCTCTTTCTTTTTATTGGGGTACTGGGGATTGAACCCAGGGGCATTCTACCTCCCAACTATACCCCTAGTCCTATTTTTTATTCTTTATTTTGAAATAGGGTCTCACTAAGTTGTGGAGGGCCTCACTAAGTAGCTGATGCTGGCCACAAACCTGAGTCCTCCAATCTCAGCCTCCCAAGTACTGGAATTACAAGCATGCGCCACCACGCCTGGCTGCAATAGAACTTTTCTATATCTTTGTGGTAGTGTTTACAAGACTGTTAAAACACAACTGAACACTTGTGAATTATATGTATACAAATTAATTAAAAATGAAAAAATAATTGATGAGTGAGTTAGCAGAGATTTTATCAGCTCTGTTAAAGATTGATAGAACTTTGTAGATTTGGGTAGAAGAGCTTGCCAGAATTTGATCTCTGGACACTTTTCAGGTGATTGTAGCATGGAACTTCTGTAATCTTTGAAAAAAGTATATAACCAAGGAGAAGTGGGCTTTAGAATGGTGACACAGTCGAGGGATCTGATGGTCATTGTTTCAGGGAAAGCCAACATATTTAAAAATACATGAGTTTTTTTTTGGGGGGGGGTGGTACTGTGGTTGGAACCCTGGGGCCTTCTACCTCCGAGCTATACCTCCAGACCTATTTTATTTTTTATTTGGAAACAGGGTCTCACTAAGTTGCTGAGAGCCTCATTAAGTTGCTGTGCCTGGCTTCGAACCTGAGATCCTCATGTCTCAGCCTCCCAAGTAGTAGGATTACAAGTATGCCCCACCATGCCTGGCTAAAATATGCAAATGTTTAATAAGACATTAAGTACAATTTATGATAAAAAACAAATGTAACAGTGTACACACTGCATCCTGCCTTTCGTTCTCAGCACTTTTGACCACTGTCATTTAGGGATCACAGGTCTCCATTGTTTTATTCTCTGCCAATATACTCAACTCCATGTAAAATCGAAGTTCTGCTATTCACAGTTCCCTCCCCTCCCCTCCCTCCCCTCTTTTCCTTTTCTCCCCCTTGTACTGAGGATTGAACCCAGGGGCATTCTACCTATGAACTATACCCCCAGCCCTATTTTATTTTGAAACAGGGTCTTTCTAGGTTGATGAGTTACAGGTATTGCAGATTCCCTTTAGTATTTGTCTAAGGGTTAAGTGAGGAGGACTCATTAAATACTCTTAGTGTCAACTTTTTAATTAGTTTGTGAGACTTGAACCCCACCATCAGTGTTATTCTGGACCTATTATAGATATTATAAGAGGCAATATATAGTAGTGGCTTCTGGAACCAGATTGCCAGGATATATTCTATAAACCTACCATTTACTAGCTGTGTAACCTTGGGCAAAGTTATCTAAACTGTCTCTGCCTTAGTTTCCTTTTCTGTAAAAGAGGGGTGATAATTATAATGTCAACTTCATGGTTAAACCCATATGGATTAAATGAGCTAGTAAATGGAAAAGCACCTGCAGCAGTATCTGACACAGTAAGTTTGATAGCATGTTCTTCTTTGTTAATAGCCTTACTGCTTTCCCTAATCAGTTATGCATACATGTATTTTGTATATATATTTGTTTTTTGGTGGTGTTCCATATGGAATCCAGGGCCTTGTGCATGGTAGGCAAGTGCTCTACCACTGAGCTATGCCCCAGACATGGATATATGGATATTTTAATTCAAGAATGACTATAATGCCATTTCTTTTTTTTTGCGGTACTAGGGATTGAACTCAGAGGCATTCTACCTCTGAGCTACACCCCCAGCCCTATTTTTTATTCTTTATTTTGAAACCGGGTCTCACTAAGTTGTAGAGTGCCTCACTAGGTAGCTGAGGCTGGTCTTGAACCCGGATCCTCCGGTCTCAGCCTCCCAAATGCTGGGATTACAAGCATGCGCCACCACGCCCGGCCTACGGCCTATAATGCCATTTCTTATCTGGCTTCCTGAAACTAGAATTCCAAAGTTGTTTTTTTTTTTTTTTTTTTTTTTTTGCAGTACTGGGGATTGAACTAAGGGGCATTCTACCTCCGAGCTATACCCCCAGTCCTATTTTTTATTCTTTAGTTTGAAACAGGTTCTCACTAAGTTGCGGAGTGCCTCACTAGGTAGCTGAGGCTGGCCGCGAACCCGGATCCTCCGGTCTCAGCCTCCCGAATGCTGGGATTACAAGCGTGCGCCACCACGCCCGGCTCTGGGGGGGGGGTATATTCTTGATTTACAAATTAATGTACTCCCTGTACTCGGAAGGCTCAGAGTAGGGATCACAGGATTGAGGCCAGCCTCAGTAACTTAACAAGACTCTGTTTTTAAAATAAAAAATAAAATAGGGCTGGGGTTATACCTTGGGGGTAGAATGCCCCTGGGCTCAATCCCCATTACAAAAAAATAACAAGGAATTACTGTATAAACTGGAAATAATTTGTTACCACATACCCTCTTTTGTGTTCAGAGGTGCAAAATTCTTTCATTGCCTTAAGAAATAGGAGACAGAACAGAACGCTTTTAATCCCAGCACTTTGGAGGCTGAGACAGGAGGATCCACATTCAAAGCCAGCCTCAGCGACTTCGACTTCGTGAGACTCTCCGCAACTTAGTGATAACCTATTTTTAAATAAAGAATAAAAAAATAGGACTGGGAGTGTAGCTTGGAGGTAGAATGTCCCTGGGCCCTGGGTTCCATCCCCAGTCCTGGAAAAAAAGAAAAAGAAAAAAG
>PVLC010034471.1:0-16879 GCA_004027655.1 Graphiurus murinus
CATTCAGCTTTCCTCCTTCCCAGATACTCTGAGTAGTGGAATCTCTGTGTTCAAGGGCAGCACATTTTACATTGTAGCATGCTGCCAAAACAATTTAGAAAAACAAAACATCATATAGATGCCTCTTTCTCCACTTATTTGAAAACCATTGATTATAATAAATTCAAGAATAATCCTAATTAAACAAGGAAATACTAACTGGGCATGGTACCGCACACTTGTAATCCCAGGACTTGGGAGGCTGAGACAGTAGGATCTCAGGTTCTCGGCCAGTCTCAGCTACTTGGTGAGGACCTCCGAAACAGTGAGACCCTGTTTCAAAATAAAAAATAAAATAGGGCTGGGGATGTAGTTCAAAGGTAGAATATCTCTGGGTTTAATCACTATCACACACACACAAAATGAGGAAATACTGGTATATCATGGCTTTGATCTGCATATAATGATTAGAAATGAGGTTGGGCATCTTTGCATGTTTGTTCTTGATACTTTCTTGTCAATATATGTGTCTTATCCTTTGCCTATTTTTCTTTTTGTTTGTTTTGTTTTTGATGCTGGAGAGTGAACCCAGGGGCATTCTACCTCCAAGCTACACCCCCAGCCCTTTTTATTTTTTAGTTTTGAAACGAGATTTTGCTAAGTTGTCAAGAGCCTTGCTAAGTTGCTGGGGTTGGCCTCAAACCTACAATCCTGCCTCAGCCTCCCAAGTACTGGAATTACAGGCATGCATCACCATAGCTGGCTCCTTCACCTTTTTTTCAATTGAGTTGTTTTACTTTTCATTGTTGAGCACTTTTGGTTTACCAGCATTTGTCCACATTTAATCTCTGGCTTTGTAGTATATCTTCATACAACAAATCCCTGTCCTTTATCTTCTTTCTCAGAACTTCCTCAGCTATTCATCCCCACGTTCATCCCCACATCTGCATCGTCATTTTAAATATTCTATTACATGGATTTATGGCAATTTATTCGCTGCTGGAATCTTCCACCTTTTTGTTACCATGAAACTGTGTAGCTAAGACTTTGTTTGCACTCATATATTTCCCGAGGTAATTTCTGGAGAAGAGCTCCTGAGTTGATGAGTATAAATATACTTAAGGCTTTTAGTATGTGCCACCAAGCTGCCCTTTGAAATGGCAGTACCAACTCTTCTCCCACCAGCAATATTGGAGAAGACTTTTTCCCCCACATCATTGTCAGCTCTATGCATATCAGAATCTTTAAAAACGATTGAGTTTGCCAGGCATGGTGATACATGCCTGTAATCACTTGGGATTACAGGAAGCTGAGACAGGAGACTCCCAGGTTCCAGGCCAGTCTTGGCAATTTAGTGAGTCCCTGTTTCAAAATAAAAAAAATAAAAAAATAAGAAGGGCTGGGGGTGTAGCTTGGAGGTATAATGCCCCTGGGTATAACCCCCCAGTGTGTGTGTGTGTGTGTGTGTGTGTGTGTGTGTGTGTGTGTGTGTGTGTGTATGTACATGCACACACACACACACTCTTGAGTCATATAATATTTTGTTTTGATTTGACTTCAAGTAGACTTGTGCCCCTGGATGTTTTCCTTTCTGGCACAACTGCTCAGTCATGTCTTTATTGCAAAGGATCATTATTACAAACAATTTCCTGTAAGAAAACCAATGCAGTGTGGCTTTTGTGGCTCCTCGGCTGAAAGCAGCAGCTCTGGCCTGCACTTCCGTTGTGCACACTGCTTGGGTCACTGACAGGAAAACTCATGTGGCATCTAAGCTTCTAGGAACACTCTTTCCTGGACAAGTTAACTGGGGGAAGATTTGAGGACATGAGTGTTGCTCCGGGGTGGGGTGAATTCCCAGGCACGTCCCCTGGAGGGCGTGGACGTGTCCTATCCCCAGCCCCAAGCTGTGCATGCAGATTCCATGATGGCCTGGCCACCCCTCTGCAGGTCCGTCTCCTACCAGACGCCTGCGAGCTGCCAGCATGGCATGTAGCAGCTCCTGTAGATGGGGTGAAAGGGGGCAGAAGGCTGCAAGAAGGCCCTACTGCCTTTGTACTTCATCTGGCACAAGGCCCGCAAAGTGCCAGACCCCTGGGAGGGTCAGCAAGAGAACCCATACTAAATGCCACAGCACGAGAAAGTGTCAGAGGTCACCCCAGCAAGCCTCCCACATGGTGCCCCTCTCTGCAAGGACCAGAGGAAAGGGGTGGCCTGCTGCCTTTGTCCCCTGACAGGGCTGAGTGGCCAGACGGAGGTGGGCAGGAGGGAGGTCATGGGAAGGCTGAGTAGGCAGATGTGAGTCCTCACCCGGAAACCTCCGTGGGGCGGCTGCTGACCCGCTTAGGCCGGTCCTTTGTCTGCTCACGATGCGCGCTCTGAAAGGCCCGCTGTGGAGCCTCCGGGACTCTGCAGCGTCAGCAGTCAGGGCGCTCTCAAGTGGCAGAGGAGACACGGCTTTGACAAAGGCCCTCCTGTCCATGGCCAGGCAACCGAGTCAGACACACTGGGGAGGTGAAAGGCGGTGAGAGGGGAGCTGGAGTCGGAATGTCCCCAAGGTCCTGGCAGGGGTAGAGTCAGCTTCTAGCGAGGTCTGTCTCACTCCACTAGAAAGGACTTGACAAAACCCAGTAAGGACAGGTCCATCAGTTGCCCAACCTCGAGGTTGTCAGACTTAGCCAATAAATATACGGGGAGCCCAATTAAACCCAAATGTAAAGAGCAGGGGTTTTTCCTGGTACTGGGGATGGAACCCAGGAGCATTCTACCTCTGAGCTACTCTCCCGGACCTTTTTATTTTTAAACTGGGGCTTACTAAGTTGCTGAGGCTGACCTTGAACCTGGGATCCTCCTGTCTCAGCCTCCTGAGTACTGGGATTTCAGGTGTGCACTGACATGCCTGGCTGAAAGAGTAAGTTTTTAAATGTATGTCCTCCTACACATACTTTTCTAGTATAATTTTTGGTAGTAAGAACTCACAGCATTGATCGCAGACATGGAGCTCCTACAGAAGGCCTGTTGCAGTAGATGCGTTACTGTTTATAGTTTTAATTATCACAGATGGACATTTCTTGGAGATCCTCTCGCCTCATCAGAAATAATTCTCCAACCTCAGCAAGAGACCATTTGGAGTCCATTTACCTAGAAGGCCTAATCTTTGATGTAAGGTTGCCTGTCTTTGAGAAAAATGCTTTAGGATCCCTAATGTAGTAAATTGTTATACCATTGATGTGAAGAGATAAATAAGAGTAGATAAATCTATATCAAGGCCACAGATACACGTGTGAAAAGAAATGCTGTTGAGAATGAAGAGATTGCAAGTGATGGTCTTCTATCATGTTAAAGACAAGTTCTGATGAATACATGTGACACATTTTTTTCTGATATAACACAATATTTGCACACTCAGATTTATTTGTGCTGCTATACTGACTATTGGACTGGCCACCTCCCTGAATTGTTCTGGTTATTCATTCTCGTAAGGTTCCGAGTGGCTATCAACATCTATATGAACAACCAGCTCTGAGATCCCAACCAACAGAGAGAGGCCAGCCTCGTTTGTTATTCCAAATACTGCTGCAGCATCCGGGTCTTTGACCAGCTCAAAAATGTCTCCCTAGCATGATCACATCCACAGCTGAGCCAGGACGTGGGAATGAATAGTTGCTTTGAGAAGTCACCCCCCCAAATCCCCTTCACAGTCCAATAAATCAGTTTCAAAAGTACAGCACAGAGGTGGAGAAACTGCAGCTTGGCTTAGGCAATGTCATCCACAGCAAACTCAGGAGAGGCCGTCAGTACCGAAAGAAAGAAAGAAAGAAAGAAGCTGGGCGTGGTGGCGCACGCTTGTAATCCCAGTACTTGGGAGGCTGAGACCAGAGGATCCGGGTTCTCGGCCAGCCTCAGCTACCTAGTGAGGCCCTCTGCAACTTAGTGAGACCCTGTTTCAAAATAAAGAATAAAAAATAGGGCTGGGGGTGTAGCTCGGAGGTAGAATGCCCCTGAGTTCAATCCCCAGTACCGCAAAAAGAGAGAGAGAGAGAGAGAGAGAGAGAGAGAGAGAGAGAGAGAGAGAGAGAAAGTTATTGGTGCAGTATCCATTGTGCTGTTGTAATGAGATTCCTAGCCACTCATTCTGTCCTTCATGTTCAGTCTCTTCCAACACATTCAGGCCCTGAAACGGGCACAACATCACACGGACAGTGGGACACTGTGCCTTGCTTTGAGGGGCTTGGCTCCAGCCAGATGTAAACCATTTTTTATACTTCCTTGCAATACCAATCAGTATTTCCGTCAGTATTCACTTCACCAGCTAGATTTTTTTTTTGCAGGATTAATGAACATTCCAGTGTGATTTCCATGTTTGACAACAATCAGATAGGAATGACATCATAGTGACCTTTCTGCTTTACTGTACTACCCATAGTGGGAGGCATAAAATAACACTGTTCCTGAACCTTTGCATCAAGTCTTCTGGGCTTGAGTTTTGTTTTGTTTTGTTCTTTGTGGTCCTGGGAATTGAACCTACAGGATTCTACCTCCGAGCTACACCCCCAGATCAGTTTTATTTCTTATTTGGAAACAGAGTCTCCCTAGGTTGCCGAGAGCCTCAGTAAATTGCTAAGGCTGGCTTCAAACCTGAGATCCTCATGTCTCTGCCTCCCAAGTACTGAGATTACAGGTGTGTGCCACCACATCTGGCTGGGCTTGAGTTTTTTAATCCAAAACCAGAAGCTCAGTTAATGGAGTGTTTCCTACATCAGACAGAGTGCTGGCATCCTGTCCCGAGGGCCTGAGTGCTGGGATGCCTTGTCTCCTGGTAATCTCGTGGACCGCAAATGATCCTAAATCCCATCATCTCTGGCCCCAAATCCAGCAGTGAAGGCTTTAGTCCTTGCCGCTCCTGCCTCAAGGTTGGGCTGCGCTTGTGACTTACTGACATGACTCTAAACCCATCCCTGGACTCTGTCCCTTTTGCCTGCATCTAGTATAGTGGGACATCAAGCTCGCCTTAGAGGTGGTTTTTATTACCTATTTCAAGGCCAAAATGAGTATTTTCTGTGGAACTGCCTCCTTGGGCTGCTCACTCACGCACTGGACTTGTGACTTCCCCTGGTTCTATTTTCACCCTGAACCACATAACAGTGGCACATAACGCACATAAAATGTCAGTGGTAAACATTTCCTGATAGAAAATCTTCTGTTGATCTAATATACTTACTACCTGACCCTTTACAGAAAACCAGCTCAGGACTTACTAAAGCCCTGATGGATATAATGAGCCAGGTTTTCGCCCACAAACCCCTTCCCGCACACCTTTGCTGGGGGCGAGGGCCTGGTATCTGTCCCCAGGGAACAGATATCCACTGAGGATGCACGGGACACGCTCCAGTTGTTTTTTTAAATACTTTCATTGGTGCATCATAATTATAGGTCACAGTGAACCTCGAAGTGATACAAACATACGAGCACACAGCATTTGGTGTGCCCCTCTCCGCGTTCCAACCCTCCCACCCTGCTCGTACGTGTTAGTGAGGTTGCTAGTGATACCTTCACATGTGCACACAGCACTATTTAAACCATTCCTTCACCGCCCTCTTCTCCCTCACTCCTCCCTCCCCCCACCCCTCCTACTCTTCTATTGTCCTCTCTCCTCATTTATTGGGAGTCCCTTTAGCTTTCTCTTTTCTCTCTAACATTTCTATAGGAGAGAAAACATATGACCTTTAACTTTCTGAAACTGGCTGATCTCAGCATAATTCTCTAGTTCCATCTATTTACCGAAAATGACATAATTTTGATTTTTATGGCTGAGTAAGACTCCATTGTATTTCCCATAGTTTTGTGATCCATTCACCTGTTGATGGACACCTGGGTTGGTTCCATAACCTGGTTATTGTGAATTGTGCTTCTATAAACATAGGTATGCATTTATCACTATAGTACTCTGACTTTAATTCTTTTGGAAAGATACTGAGAAGTGGGATAGCTAAGTTATTTGGTGGTCCCATTACACTGTTGGTGGGGTTGTAAATTAGCACAAACCTCCAGTTTTGTAGCCAATGAAGGCAGCATGCAGCCTTTGAAGGCTCTTCTTCTAAGTATTATCTCCTTCCTCTTTCATACTTTATCCTAATCTGCTGATAATTTCTTTTCTTTGAAAGGACATTTTTAAGTCAGGCATCATGGCATATGCTTGTAGTCCCAGTACTTGGGAGGCTGAGACAGGAGGATTGCAGGTTCGAGGCCAGCCTCAGCAAGTTAGCAAGAATCTCAGCAATTTAGCAAGACCCTGTTTCCAAATAAAAAAATAAAATAGAGCTGGGGGTGTAGCTCAGAGGTAGAATGCTACTAGTTTCAATTCCCAGCATGAGAGAGAGAGAGAGAGAGAGAGAGAGAGAGAGAGAGAGAGAGAGAGAGAGACAACATTTTGGTCCCTTGTGGAAGTGAGTTGCTTTAATGAATGTCTTCCAGGGACCGTCCCCTCCTAACAGAGGATGCTGCTGGTGCTCCACTAGTAGAAAAATTGTGTGTTGCTCTGTGAATAAAGTGGTGCTAATTCTTCAGGCAGAGCCTGAAGCAACATCAGCAAACGGAAAGCAGGCTTTTTATTCCTTCCCACGTGTGACTGAGTTTCACTGAGGCAGGCAAGGGACACCAGGATACTTACCATGTCGTGCAGAGGCAAGCCAAGAAGAGATCATTGTCCACCTTTGACAGCACCGAAATCACTCCAATCACTCTTGGATTTGATTGGGATTTAGTGTCACAGGATATCATTGAGAAAATCTGAGGAACTGTAATACAGAGTAAGGAGACACAGAGCAACAAATAGGAAGGGATGGGAAGGCAAGTAGAACTGAAGAGCGTCCCTGAGTGCAAACCCATCCCCATCAGCTTAAGCAATGTCTCGGAGGATTGCTGCGCAATTCCTAGAATCAAGTAGAAATCAGGAAAGCTGTGTTCAGAAACAGGCAGGAGCAGAAAGGTCTGGAGCCCAAAGTACCTGCCAGGGAGGAGCCTCCTGACTCCAGAGGGCAAAGCTGCCTCCCGCCAAGCCCCCCCCTAGCATGGCAGGATCCTGGCTCACCATCCCCATCAGCATCCACCTCTAAGAGACCCAGAATCTGCACATCATTGGTCCAGGGTCCCCAGTGGCGCCTTCCAGGCAACCAGCCTAGACTTTGTACCTTAGGGTAGCTTCTGGGAAACAGGAGTGTTTGGCTTCCTTGAGCTTGCAGAGACAGTAAGCACGTAAGGAGCTGGGTTGAGTACATGCCACTGGGTTGAGCCAGGTTGAGTACACACCACAATGTCCAATCCCTGCTTGTGCACAGTCTTGACCCCAAGGAATCCTGAACCAGAGGACACAGGATTCTCAATTGCAGCTTACACTGCAGGACTCATTAGAGTTTGCGTTGTTTTTCTATTGTTGCGTTATGGACTTCAACAAACTTAGCGGTTCCAAACACCCCTGTGTCATTGCACAGCTTGCGTGCAGGAGTCTGGGCACATCCGGGCTGGATCCCTGACTAGGGTCTCACAGGCCTGTGACCCAGTGAGCAGCAGGGTACCTTCCAAGCTCTCATGGCTGTTGGCAGAATTTAGGTCCCAGAAGCTGCTGAACCGCCCACCAGCAAACCACAGGGACTCTGTTGCGCTCCAAATGCGATGGTGCCACCTTGTGATTCCCTCGAGCATTGAACCTGAGCCAGTGGGTGTGTGGGATGCCAGTGCTCACAGCACAGCCGCTGACTGTGCTGTCTGGTGAGGCTGGAGGGCCTCCTGTGTCGCTGGCCCTCAGAGTTACCAGTCTGCAGGTGAACCCACACATGTTCAACCTGATGTATGCTGCTGCTGCACTTCGAAGAATCTATGTCTCTGTCTCAGTGATAGAGATTTAAGGACCAGCAAATAGTCTTTCCCTTTGGAGCAGATGCGCTGGCACCGCCCTCAGCAAGTTCCCTCAGGTGCCAGGCTTCAGCGTTGAATCAACCAGGGTTTTCCAGAGACACAGAACCAACAGGGTGTGTGCACCAGAGCTGTGTTGTCTGCGTCTGACACGTTTCCTATCTACAGCTGTGCTTCCAGCTAATCTACTTTTATAGCTAATCTATATCCATATCTGTATCTGATCTGTACCTGTAATCTATTTCTGTATCTAATCTATATCTATATCTGTTTTTTGTGCACATGCATAGGGGTGTGTGTGTGTGTGTGTGTGTGTGTGTATGTGGTACTGGGGATTGAACCTAGGGGCATTATACTTCTGAGCTACACCCCTAGCCCTATTTTATTTTTTATTTTGAAGCAGGGTCTTGCTAAGTTACTGAAACTAGCTTTGAGCCTGTGATCCTCCTGTCTCAGCCTCCCAAGTACTGGGATTACAGGCATGTGCCACCCACCACGCCTGGTTCTGTATCTGTATCTGTATCTGTATCTGTATCTAATCTGTTTCTATATCTATCTATATCTAATCTATTCCTATATTTATATCTGTATCTATATTCATATCTGTATATATAACTGTTTGTATATCTATATTTGTATCTATAAATAACCTATTTCTATATCTACATCTGTATCTAACCTATTTTATATCTGTATCTTATTTACATCTAATCTTTATATCTGAACCTATATCTATATCTAATCTATTTCTGTTATCATATATCTATATACATCTAATCTACTGTATTTATTGCTATGCCTACATTCGTATTTGTGTATATATATAGTCTATATCCATATTAGATATCTATACATATCTAATCTATTTCTGTAACTATATTTGTATCTAATCTATGTCTGTATCTATAGCTAACCTATTTCTATATCTGTATCTAAATCTAACTTATTTCAATATCTGTACCTATATCTGACATATTTCTATATCTGTATCTATATATCTATAACTACTCTACTGCTTTATGTCTATGGGTAATCTATTGCTATATCCACATCCAGAGAGAGGGGATCTTAAGGAAGTGGCTTACAGGACTGTGGGGACAAGTCTTAACTCCATGGGGCAGGTGATTGGAGACTTGGGCAAGAGTTGATGTTGCCATCTGAGGCTGAGAGGTTGGGCAGGGTTTCTGCATTGCCATCTGAGGCAGAATTCCTTCTTGTTTGAAAGATGTCAGTAATTACTCTTACGGCCTTCATCTGATTGGATCAACCTCACCCATACTACAGAGGGTAACCTGCTTTAATTCACATCAACTATTTAGAACATTATTATAAATTTTAATCTCATATGCAGAGTATCTTCACAGCAGCATCTAAACTAATGTTTGAACAAACATCTGGGAGCCATAGCCTAGCCAGGTTGACAGGGTCTTACCAGGCTTCCCCTTCCTCCTCCTCTCTGCATGCTTGACCTGCCCACACAACTGTTCCCAATGGACAGCAGCCCTCTCTTGCAATGTATTTGGCAGGTGAGCATCCAGTTTCTATTGATGCCAAAGAAACCTTCCCCCACAGTGGCAAAGCCACACAACCACGTACTCTCATTGCCTCTTCTGGTTCTGCAGGTCTCATGTGGTCATCCACGGGGTCCTTCATTCACATGTCTGGCTCCTGGGCTGGAAAGACAGACTCCCCAGAGCTGTGACAGCCGAGGCCCCAGGGCTCTGTGTAGTTTCTTCACACGGCAACAACCCCACATAGCTGCACTGCTTGTGGGGCGGATAGAAGTCCCCAGAGCAAGTGTTCTAAAAGACATTGGCACAGCTGTGTGACCTCTGCTGGCTTGACTCAGAAGTCACCCAGCATCAGGGGAGCCACTGCCTCAAGCCACGTGGAGGCTGTAGGTGTGTGTTAAGCCACTGCAGGGAGCTCTTGGCTGGGTGACTTGACTCTGAAATTCACCCCTGGATCTGATATTCTTAAAGATCTGTCCTCTCACAGGGCCAGTCTTTCCCACCAGAGCACTACGGCACCATGTATGTGCATGCGCGATACTAGGGGTTGAGCCCTGGGGCATTTTACCTCTAAGGTACAACCCCAGCCCTATTTTATTTGTTTGTTTTTTTTTTTTTTCTTTCCAAAAACAGGGTCACACTAGGTTGCTGACAGTCTTGCTGTGTTGCTGTGGCTGTCCCTGTCCCTGCGATTCTCCTGTCTCAGCCTCCTAGGTGTGCACCACTGCAACCAGCTCCACAGCATCTTTAAGCAGAGGTTGGGGACGCATTCCCGAGAGGTGCCGGGTTCCAGTGTCCGAGTCTCTTCCCCACCCTTCCAGTGCCAGCGTTCAATGCCGCTGGCCTCCAGCCACCACTCAGCTGGCATAGACAGGACCCTTTGACTCCATTGCCGTTGTAACGTGGCAAACCTCTGGATCAAACTGTGCTTTTGATTCTTGGATACCCTTGCTCTGTGGGAACAAGAGACAAGAGAACCTACTCCTGTGCCCCTTAGGAAGATCCTGGCTTGGTGACACAGGTTGGATCTCACCTTTTTGTTCATCTACCCAATGCCAGAACGAATGGCCGTTCTACCATAGAGACCTTGAATTGCTACGATTCTGCATTCTGTCCTATACCAGCAGTGAACTGGTGGCAAAAGCATTAACTTTCCCGAGCACGTCAGTGCATGTCACCACAGGGGAGCATGTATGGCATGACTCTCCGTTTAGCCATTGGGTTGAAAATACTGTTTCATTAGGGTTCATTTTTAAACTAAAAAAGAAAAAGAAATAAATTAAATGCACAAAAATACATTTAATATAGTGAAACCAATATCAGGACATTCTCAAAATCAAATAATGTAAATTCAAAATTGACATCTATTACTATAAAATTGCTTAGAACAAATATAAAAATAAGTAGGGTTAACCTATTCACTTTTGCCTTTATCGTGTGATAAACACATACATTACCTAATTACTTCTTGACATAGTATTGTTAGGTAGGTAGCATTTTATGCTAATCATTACACAAAAAATTCTAATCCCAGCATGTAAAACTTCTAAATCAGAAACCTAAAATAATATATATTCTTGATATTTGTACAAACGTGATTTACATAAATGACATGCTATAGTGCAATAAACATTTCAACTTTCTCCAGTTGTTTTAACCCAGAGCTTAGTGGTAAAAACAAAGTTTGTATTTCCCATGGTGAGCTGGCCTCTGCTGGTCTTGCTGGTGTCACTCATGTGGACTGGGCCGGAAGGGCTTGTGCAGCCAACTGCTACCTCCATTTCCTCTTCCATTTGCCTCTCTCTCCAACCCTTTCTTGAAGCCCCAGAGTAGTTTTCAATTCCCATTTTAAATTTGAATGGCCCTCTGGGTTTCTCCTTTGCTGTTCTTAGTACAGTGCGGTTTTGAGCTTCCGGTTGTTTGTTGAGCCCCTGTCCATCCCACTCTGACTGCAGATGTCCTCTATCGAACTTGGTGGCCTTGCTCAGATTTGCACTCTCAGCCCTTGCACAGTTCATGCCACACAGCAGGGTTAAAAGGCGGAGCTCTGAATGCACAGGAGCAAATCCATTCAAATCCTGCAGTCACTCAGCAGTTGTCCGGCTTGGAAACCAAAGGTCCCATCTGCAAAGTAGGAAATGCTGTAATGCAAAGTAGGAAAGTGTAGGTGGTGTTTGGAGCAGGTTCTGTTGATGAGAGGTAGGTGGGCAGCTGCCATCCTGAGATTACATGTGGCAGGATGTTTAATATGATGCCAGCGGGCACATCTGGGTACCTTAAAGGTAACTGAGTTCAGCCAGCCGTGGTGGTGCACACCTGCAATCCCAGTACTTGGGAGGCTGAGACAGGAGGATCGCAGGTTCATGGCCAGCCTCAGCAACTTGGCAAGGCCCGTCACAACTTAGTGAGACCCTTTTACAAAATAAAACAGGGCTGGGAGTGTAACTCAGAGGTAGAATATACTGGGTTCAATCCCTAGTACAAGAAATTAAGGAAGGAGAGAATCACATCCTTTAACCTGGAGGCTGACCTTGAACCCATCCTTCTTTCCCTGACTTGGGAGCAAACCCTTTAATTGAAGAGACAGTAACAAATAAATGGAAAAGACAGCTGCAGATGGCAGTGAGATCTGTTCAGTGGACTAGTCGGTGAAAGACTGGAATCAAGATGCAAGGGTCAGCTCGCACACCAGGAGCCACAAGTGCCAGCCTCAGGGTGACCAGAGGATTTGAGGGAATAGGAAAAGGCCTTGAGGCCTGAGCACAGACACGGGAGCAGCGAGAGCAATGTTCAAATGGAAAGGTGGCCCACGCCTGTGATCCTGGTACTCGGGAGGCTAGGACAGGAGGATTGCAGGTTCGAGGCCAGCCTCAGGAATTTAGCGAGACCCTGCTCCAAAATAAAAAATAAAAAGGGCTGGGGGTGTATCTCAGAGGCAGAATGCCCCTGGGTTCAATCCCCAACACTACACACACATACACACACACACACACACACACACACACACACACACACACGGTGGGCTGGGAGAGATAAGGTCACATCCACCTGGTAGAGGGAAGTGCAGAGAGAGGAATAAGCAGAGAAATGATCAATTTTCAATGATGGCTCCAGCTGCTGGAGGCAAGGCATCGAGGGGGAGGAGGGTAGTTAGCGCCAGCCAAAACAGGTACAGTCTGATTTCTTTTCCTATTTCTATTTTTCCTATTTTTAAATTATTATTATTATTTTACCATGAACATATATTCATTGTGTAACAAGAATAAAAAAAATCAACAGAAGTTGTAAAACAACACCCCAACCCTCCGTCCTCCTCCATTCTGCATTGCCAGCCCTGGTTTCCAGTTGCTGGCTTCCTGCCTCTCAAGGGCCAGAGTCCCCAACCCACAGGGGACAGGCTGAATCTCTGGCTGGCAGGCAGGGGACTCCCAGGTGCAAGGACTGGTGGCCCGTGAGTGGGAGCCAGGAGCATCCAGAGTGGGAGGCTCTGTTCCACCGAGTCCTGAAGCCAGTGTTGATGACTTGCCCCTGCAAGCCTCTCTGGAGCCCGCTGTGTGGAGTCCGGGGTAAGGACACTGCAGAGCTACTGGTGGAAGGACAGGGCCTGGGAGAAGCAGGGAGGCATGCACTTTGGTTCCTGAGCATTCCTTGCGTGAGCTCCATTGGAAAGGCCAAAGGTGAAAGACAGAACGTCCAGGGAGATGGTCTCTCATGGCGATCACAGGGACCTGAGTTTGGAGTGCTCCTGGAGTGAACAGGGCCTTGCATCCCCATATCTCTGCCCAGCTCCATCCTTTCTTCCTCGGGAGACCCACATACCCTGGTTGACACATGCACCAGCAGATGGCATTAACTTAGAATGTCTTAGAACCTCTGAAAGCTTCACTTGGACCTATTGGTCTTCAAATTATTTCTTTTCTTCCAACAAAGACCATCACATTACCCAAAAGAAAACCCAAAGCCTAGTGACACACATAAGTCATCCTAGTACTTGGGAGGCTGAGACAGGAGGTTCAAGGCCAGCATCAGCAACTTAGTGAGACCTTCAAGGATTTAGTGAGACCCTGTTTCAAACTACAAAATAAAAAGAGCTGAGGGTGTAGCTCAGTGTTGGAGTATCCCTGAGTTCAGTTCCCAGTACCACAAAAAGAAAGAAAGAAAGAGAGAAAGAGAACACAAATTCATTCTTGCTTGCTTGTAAGGGTGGTAATAAATTTGCATGTGGAAAAAGGGATTCAAAGGTCCCAAGGCCTAGATTAATAGCGGAGGGGTCACAGCTGGGCCACTAGCCATGCTGTAGCCAACACTACACTTGGGGTGAGACAGTCCACATCTGGAAGCTGGGGTCCAGGCAGCCCGCAAGGGTCCTCCAGCTGCCTCTGGGAATTGTATGTGCTCTACAGCCTAGGAAATGACTTCCAGTAAACCAAACCATGTTTCTGCATTGATTTCCATGATAGAACCAAGAACTCTTTCCCATGGAAAACAGTTGTAGCCACAAGTTATAATAAAAGATTAGACTTTAAAATGTTGATACTTGAGAAGGACTATTTCAGCTTTCCCAGGAAATCAACCAAAAATAAATCACAGAGCACATGCTCTGTATTAAAGCTTAGAAATTCTGTTAGAAATGGCATTCAGAGCCGGGCGTGGTGGCGCACGCTTGTAATCCCAGCATTTGGGAGGCTGAGACCGGAGGATCCGGGTTCGCGGCCGGCCTCAGCTACTTAGTGAGGCACTCCGCAACTTAGTGAGACCCAGTTTCAAAGTAAAGAATAAAAAATAGGGCTGGGGGTATAGCTTGGAGGTAGAACGCCCCTGAGTTCAATCCCCAGTACCGCAAAAAAAAAAAAAAAAAAAAAAAAGAAATGGCATTCACTTGGGCAAAACCCCCGGGGAGGATAGATACTCTGCATTTTTTGTGTGTGTGCATGTGTGTGGTACTGGGGATTGAACCCATGGACATTATACCTCCGAGCTACACCCCCAGTCCTGTTTTTTATTCTTTATTTTGAAACTGGGTTTCACTAAGTTGCAGAAGGCCTCAAGCTGAGGCTAGCCTCGAACCCGGATCCTCCGGTCTCAACCTTCCAAGTACTGGGATTACAAGCATGTACCACCATGACCGGCACTCTGCATTTTTATACCCTCCATTTCTATCTATTTCTTCTTAAAAGGTTTATCTTTATTTGTTCGTGTGTGTGTGTGTGTGTGTGTGTGTGTGTGTGTGTGTGTGTGTGTGATTGAACCCAGGGGCATCCTACCTCCAAGCTACATCTTAGTCCTTTTTTATTTTTTTATTTTGAAACAAGGTCTCCCTAAATAGCTGAGGGTCTTGCTAAGTTGCTGAGGCTGGCCTCAGACCTGCAATTCTACTATCTCAACCTCCCACGTGCTAGGATTACAGGTGTGTGCCACCATGCCCAGCAGAAGGTTTTATGTTTTGAGTGTGATTTTTTTCATTAATCTTTCTTGGTGGCCTTTTGTCATGTTAGTGGTCTTTTTCTTTTGTTGAAAATTGTTTTCATGGAATTTTTATATAAATGTATGTATATGCACAGTATCATTCAAAAGAAAGTCCAAGTTAGAAGGAATTTTGAGGTAATTTGGTTCTATCTTTCACTGTTATGAGGAAGTCCTTTCGCAAGGCTCCTGGCAGATGGTGACCAGAGCCCCTCCTGGGTGCATTCTGGGAGGGCACACACAGAGTCCAAGACCAGTTTCTCCATCTAAGCTTTGCAGTTCCCCAAATCTTCCCCCTCTTCCCATTGCACACTCTTGAGGGCTGCATGCCTGCAGAACCCAGAACAGCCCACAGCCCCCAAAGATGTGCGATATCCCCAGCAGAGCTCAGGGATGTTGCACATCCTTCTGGGAACAAAAAGACCCTAGAGCCCTCCAGGGATTCCATCTCTTCTGGGAAGGTGTCATTGAACAGGTCTTTCTGGCTCTACCTTTGCCACTGAGTCAAGAATTCCCCCATGGCTTCATGGAAATACCACTTACTTTAAAAAAACCTCACAAGAAGACTCTTGACTAGGTCTCCTGCAAAACTGAGGGTGGGGGAAGATCCAGGACTTACAACATATATATGATCAGGAGAGAGTGTTACGAGCCACATGTGGGGGCACACACCTGTCATTCCAGGACCCAGGAAGATCACCGATTCAAGGCCAGCCTTGGCAACTTAGTGAGACCCTCTGCAACTTAGTGACATCCTGTTTCAAAATTTAAAAAATAAAATAGGACTGAGGATGTAGCACGGAGGTAGAATGACTCTGGGTACAACCCCCAGTGCCACAAAATAAATAAATAAATGAATATACAAATAAATGAATAAATAAATAAAAGTTAAATGTTACCATAGACAAAATGTCAACATTATTAATTATGATAAAAATGCAAGTCAAAACCAAAATGAGATTTCACCACAGGCCCCCAAGGATGACTACAAACAAAACACAGACAGTGCCAAGTGCCTGTGAACAGAGGCATCAGAGCCCCGCACACTTCTGATGGAAGCGGAGGACAGCGGAACTGTGACAAACTGCCTGGCAGCTCCATATAAAACTTAACATAAGAGCTGGGCATGGTGGCGCTCGCTTGTAATCCCAGGACTTGGGAGGCTGAGACAGGAGGATCACAGGTTCATGGCCAGCCTCAGCTACTTAGTGAGGCCCTCTGCAACTTAATGAGACCTTGTTTCAAAATAAAGAATAAAAAAAAATAGGGCTGGGGTGTGACTTAGAGATAGAATGTCCCTGTGTTCAATCCCTCGTATCACAAAAAATAAATAAATAAATAAATAAATAAACAAACAAACAAACATAAACTGACCTGGTGACATGGAAACTTCAATACTAGGTTCAGGAGTTAAGAAAAACATGTATCTACAAAAATATTTGTACAAGAGGATTCATAGTTCATAGCACCTATCAGATACAAATCACCCAGAATATTACCTGCAGGAGAGTGTGGACACAGACTGTGGTGTAATTCAACAAACAAAACTGCATCTTAGCTGACGGGTAGACCAGATAACTGATGCTCACAGCAGCATGGTGGCTCTCAAGAGTGCTGGTCTGAATGAAAAAATCCAGAGACTCTGGCTTTATGAACTTGATGACCAAATGTAACTAATTGATGCAAGAAGAGTTTCTGCTGGAACGGAAAATGTATTGACAAGAAAGACTTTGGGGCCATGGAAAAGTTCTGGTGATTGAGTTCCGGGCCCACAGAGGGTGCAGCTGTCAATATTCTTTATTTTTTATTTATTTTTTTATTTATTTATTTATTTATTTTTGCGGTACTGGGGATTGAACTCAGGGGCATTCTACCTCCGAGCTATACCCCCAGCCCTATTTTTTATTCTTTATTTTGAAACAGGGTCTCACTAAGTTGCGGAGTGCCTCACTAGGTAGCTGAGGCTGGCCGCGAACCCGGATCCTCCGGTCTCAGCCTCCCGAATGCTGGGATTACAA